>JABXJD010000272.1:527500-831738 GCA_013375575.1 Percina caprodes | reverse complement strand
TTTTATAGTAAGACAGAATGCAATGGTCTTACTGTATCCTAAATTCACAGTGTACAAGTGCAACAGACTATGCTTTGTGCTCCAGCAGGCAGTGTTGTAAGAACTGTAAATGTAAGATAATCTGAGTTTTCTGTTCCACGACCAAAACCTTGAACGTTTGAACGTACATGTTCCACCAAAACAAGTACCTTCCCGTCACTATTTTTGCAGCGTCACCGTGGCTCTGCCCGGTGCTTAGTGCCGCCTATGACGATTGTGATAAATAAAATGCAAAAGATTTAAAGAAATACCAATAAACCACAGCATGTTTTTCCCGTCCAGGGATACTATATGGACTAGCCAGACACTTCTCCGCAGCCCTGTGGAGGAAGGTCTGGCAAAGCGATTCTAAGATTAATTTAAAAACAAATCTTAAGTCAGCGGTTTGTCACATTGTCACTGTCACCACCACCTCTCCATCTACTCCATGTTCATCTACTCCATGTCTTTTTCAGTGTGAATCTTTGGCAGGTTTAAACGCAGAACTGGGACTCCTAAGGAGCCTGTTTCATCCATTAGCTCCTCAATATTTTCACATACACACAATATTTTCACATACACACAGGCACACACACAACTCATAGACAGACAGACTTATGACTCACGTCTGTGTATGTCTGTGGAGTGTGTTTGTTCCAGCCAAATAGAATGTACACCAAAAAGATCTGACTCTAGATCGATTTGACTTAGACTGTGCCTCAGTTGACAGGCTGGACCTGTTGTTCTCTTAAATGATCGGTCCTCTGTGTTATGCAAGTCTGCGTGGGTGGGTGCGTGCATAACATTAGTAACACTTTATTTGAAGATATCTACATAAGAGTTACATGACACTGTCATGACACATGAACCCTAAACCTAACCATAACTTGTCATGACATAACCAAATGATGAAGCATTATGTCACAAACATTTATGACTTGTTTATAATGTTTATGACACGTTCATCACAGTGTCATGTCACTCATATGTAGATACCTTCACCAAGTAAAGTGTAACCGAAGGTTTTATGCAATTATTAAAATGTGTGCATATTTTGTTCACCCTGTCTAACTGTCCTCTGTTTACAGACCGTCCCTCTGGAGACATATTGCACATGCTCAACCACTGTCTCCACCTGCTGTCAAAAGGTTAAGGAGGTCAGAAAACAACTTGATTTCTTTGAATATCTAGTAAGATGGTTTATAAGTTGCAATATCATTTTACATTTAATTTGAAGATTTTTAATACTAGTGCTGATACCTATGTTTATTGTAACAATACCAAAATTATTTTTTTTCAACAATTTTCTTTCAGCTTACTTAGAGAAGAAAGGTTTTTCTACAAAACTATTTTTCAATTAAAAAAGAAGCAAATCTTCTCAAATGTTACAAGTCATCTAAACAAAGCAGCTATTCAATAACTTTGATCCAATAAAAGATCCTAATATTCATATCAGAAACTGTAAAAAGATGATCAAAGAATAAGTTTTAAAAAAACAAGCTAGAAAACGCTCAGTTTTTGATACGTTTCATACTATGAGCTACGGACACATTTCAATCTGTATCGAATAAGTACTGACTTTATACTTAGCTCTAAAGCCTATTGATTTATGGATACCTAGGTTGGTTAATTTGGTCTGCACCGAGGATATGTTGCCTTTTAGTTCTGGTCCAGTTCATTGAAAAACCAAGGAAAGAAAACATGAAGACTGGCAGGTACTTTCTTCTACATCAGCGCTATGTGAACCCATGTGAGGAAATCAAAACCATCGTAACTGACAGCCAGTCTTGCAGCACTTCACTGAGCCTCATGTGCATATTTATCTCCTTCGGTGGTCACCAAGAGCCATGGTTACCAAATATTTTGCATGTTGCTGATATGGATCGCTTATAAGATCACTTCTGTGACACTTCAAAGCCAAAACATGTTTTTTTAGTAAGCACCAGAGTTCAAACTCGCACAAGAGATTTGAACCAAACAGGCACATACACCATTAAACCCAAACAAACTAGTTAGGTGGGAAAGCACCCCAAGAGTTGCCTCTCAATCTCTCACAATCAATTATTCTTCAAAGTCTGAATAAACATAACACACCAGCAGCTTTCTCCATAGATAACACCTTAATAACAAGAAGTCCTAACGCAACTAACTGCATAATACACAGGGAATGGCACAAAATGAAAGTTGTGAGAAACAAAAGTGGGAGAGGATAAAGCTGAGAAGCAGAAGCAGCAGGTTAGCACTAATGGTCAATGACATGTTAGCGCTGTGGCTAGGCTTAGCGCGGGCGCCTGAACTGCTGAAATATTTACATGGAGTACGGAACGAGAGACTCGTTCACTTCAAATCAGCTAGAGCAAAGAGAGAGAGAGAGAGAGCTGAGCCACTTTTCTACCTCTTCACTGCACTGACGTAGCAGCACATGCAGTCAAATGGACAACACCACATGAATAATGTGCATGTGTGACTTTTTGTTTTACTTATTCATTTTTTCCCCGGCATGTTGGACCTTTGCTTCAGTTTGTTTACAGGCGAAGGGTTAAAGATGAGGAAGTGCAGTGACAAAGCTAATGTGTCCCTGTTTGCTTTTTGTACGCTCCTATAACCATGTCTCTCTCTTTAGCTCGTCTCTGTGCTCTTTCACACACATAAGAGCTTTATTTAAACTTGCTAATTTGTCTCTTGGTGAATGTGCTTTTAGTCTAGTCTGTTTCAAAACTTGTTCTTTGCATCAGTCCTCCACACTCATTCCTTCCATATCTACCTCTCAGACGGAATAAACACACGCATATATGATGGTGGTGGTGTTAAAGACAGAGACCCCAATCAACTTTGATATCAACACTTTCATGCCCCCACCATACAGTACTTATTAGGTTCGTTCGAGATGAACTGCTGCCTCGCCTGTAAAGTGGACGAGAGTAGGCAGCAACCGGGGCGGTGACAAAAATCTGCAGTGAAGTCAGACAGTTTCCAGCCGATTCCGGCAGCCTTCCGGCTGAACAGGAAGTGACACAACCACGGTGGCCAGATTCCGATTTAATAAAATGTTATCAGACCCATATATCAGCTTGTACACAGTCTCCAGTTGTTTTAATTATGACAGAGTAGCTCTCAAAATGCTCTACATGTAATCTGTTGCTGATTTTAATTAACAGACTGTATATGATCCATAATAGCAGATGTAGTCTTTCTGACTTGTAAACGTCACTGTCAGCCACACAACATGTGTTCTGTATAGAATAAGCCAAAGTTAGCAGTTCAAATCCCTCCGATTCAAAACCATAAAAAGTTTATATAAAACGTCCTCATGTTGAGATGATTCTGAACCAATCAGCTGTTAAATCAGCTGAGAGGCCGGTGTTTCCCAGCATGCTCTGGGTCCGCCTGGGTCTTGCAGTTGGTGAAAAGCGTAGCTCCTATGGTTCCAGTTTAATGCTAAAAAACACTCACACGCTTCTGTCCAGAGCAACGGGATCTGTTGGTCCATTTCTTTAACTGTATATGAGTCGGACACAAATCTAACCGGCATGCATTGGGCGGTGATCACCGGTGATCGATTCTCCACAGACCTGGCTCATCTCGAATGAGCCTAGTATTTGGGATCATGTTTACCGTGTGTGTGTGTGTGTGTATGTGTTTAATTTCCCTGTGCATGTTCCTGTGTGGGTGTGTGAAAGTGAACCATCCAAACTCCTCAGCGTGTTTTCCGAGCGCTTGTCAACTTCAAAGAAGGGGGTCAAACCAACAAGTACCTGACACAAGCTAACTTCGCTTCTGCTGCCATGACAACAGAAAATAAACAGAAAATGAAAACCTACTGTATTTCATTATGACAGCTCACTGTCTCTCTCCCCTCCTCGCTGTCTCTCTCTCTATCAGACTGGGCAGATGACTAGAGCAAAGGATGTGGGAAGAGGAACAGAAATCTGTCACTTTGAGTTCTTCCTTCACTGTGAAAACTTTTACTCTCTCTCTCTCTCTCTCTCTCTCTGTATAGTCATGTTTTTGTTTTCACCTTATACCACAAATGATTGAACCTCTTCACCTTCTCCTTCTCATTTTTCCTCTCGCCTGCTGGGAGCCCAAGGTGGACGTGCCTAGAAGCAAAGTTCCTCCTGAGCAAGTCTGACAGTTCCATCTTAATATTTAACCACTGGACAGGCACACATACACGCACACAAGCAGTACGCACAGCAATGCTGCACTGTGCACATGGAGATGCACACATGCACAGACATAAGCAAACCAAACCCCATCTACAAATGTAAAATTGGATCTTTGACGTTGACAGCTATAACAAAACAAGGCAGCTGTCCCTCCAGGAGAACTTTCTGCATCTTATACAGTATTCGTGATGGGCTTGTGGCAGAATCCCAGGCTTTAACATGGCGGTTGTTGATGGCACTGCTAATGACAAGTTATGTTTTCAGGCAAAGCTGCATGAGGTTGTCCATTATCTTTTGTCCCTACTGGCCTCTTTCTCTCCTTCCCTCCCACTCACCCCTTCTCTTGTTCTTTCTCTCACTTTTCTTTTAATTACCTGATGTCTCCTCTTCTGGTCCAGACGCCAATAGAGATGTGAGCGGCACCGTCTGCACTGAACCGCTTGTGTACATCTGATCTCTGATCTTTCCTCTGTCTGGTGTAGATGCACTGTGTGTGTGTGTGTGTGTGTGTGTGTGTGCGCGTCTAAACACAACCGGTCTGTACTTTGTGTCTGAACATGATGGCTTTTGCAAGCATGTCTGCATACATTTTTGAGGACATTTGTTGACATATTTCCACCACAGGTTTTGGAATTAAATTAGCTCAGAACAAAAAAACAATCAGCATAATCCTATGTATATATGAACGTATAAAGATACAGAGTGGACCAGCTAGGACTAACAAATATTTACATCATTAACTAATAACCTGTTTTTGTTGTTTTATAATTTATCGAGTCATCTTTTGGTCTATAACATTTCAGGAAATAGAAAAAATGCCCATCACTATATTCCAAAACACATGTGGACATTGAATAACTTTTTTGTTTGACCGACCAAAAGATAATCACTTTAACACCAGCAGATATTTACATTTTAGAGGCTGGAAACAGTACATTTTTTGGCATTTCTGCTTTAAAGAATTACTTAAAACAATTTAGGTTTTATCTAAATTGTGGCCAACTGTGCTGTGTGTCTTTCCTGTTTCCTGTTACATATCTCACCGGGATGCCCCTTCTCTCTCCTGATGCCAAGCTCAGGTTCCCCATCTGCGACATGTACGAGGACAGAGGTGGCTTGTTACACTTCAAACGCAACCGAGAGGCCTCTTGCACTCTTGGCGCTGAAGCAGAGGTGACTGGATACTGAGACAGAAAGCTACCTGCCAATAGGGTCCTCTTTTGTGTGTGTGTGTGTGTGTGTGTGTGTGTGTGTGTGTGTGTGTGTGTGTGTGTGTGTGTGTGTGTGTGGCAGGGATTTAAAAGCCTTTATTCTTTTTGTCATTTCTGGCATGAAAAAGGCAACATGAGGGTTTCACATTGTGGGTTGTGAAATGGATTAACTATGTAAGTCATTATTCATGTAAAAATACATAATGTATGGTGTTTATAGATTCTCAAAGGTCAAAATAAGTGAGCAATTTAAAGGCATGACAAGAGATTATTATGTTTATAAGCATGAGTTATTAACAAATCATGGGCAGAATCTGTAGAAACATGCTGGTTAAAGTCCTAGGTATTGCAATGAGACCTACTTATTATTTTTTAATGAATTAATTTTGTTTATAAAGTGTTCAAGGTGACACATTTTAATTGCTTTTAATTACATTTTAATTGTATCCAAGATTTTGAGAACCCCTAAAACTATTCAGAATGCAATATTTAATAAACAAAACCTTCATTTACAGAATCTGAAACCAGATGTTTGAAAAGTCAACAGACTGTTGATATTTTAATAATCACCTAATTGGTAAATGGAATAATTGTTTCAGCCATAAACAAACAATGAAAGTCTTCCACCAGACCAGGGCCTTTCCAGAAATATATATCCATGAGAACATGCTGTATTCAGAGCAATATTAACATTGGACCAAGCTTCATCAAGAAAAATAAAATCCAGAGCAAATGATAACATCAGATCTCAAGTTCCACAGGGAGCATTTGAAAATGGAACTATCAAGAACTCTGACACAGTCAACAGACTGTGTGTACAGTGAGGAGGTTAGATATGATCCTATAAGGTCTACCCCTTAAACCACTTAAATTGTTATCTTAAAAACAAGCACCACAATAAGTAAACTGTGTCAAAATAGAAAAAACTGGCTGAACAACCATTGGGAATGTTACACTGCATATAACATCTCTAACCCAATCAATAGACTAATCGATATATTAAGGACTATTCAAAGGTAATACAAGGACTTCAAAATGTCACAAAGATTATATGATTCAAATGTTTATGTTGCAGAATGTGTATCAAATAAATGGGTATTCTATTCTTTTATCAGGCTACAACTCCAACAGCTTAAAAGATGTTGTATTCAAGGGCTGAACTAAATTCAGTATGATGACTGACGTTTGCACTGATCAAAATAGAGTGCTTCTGATTATAAAAGATTGAAAACGATGAGATGATAATGTCAGATTAATGATTAGCCAATGGAAATGTGGTGGAAATATTTTTGTTTACTCACCGTTTCTTAAGAGAGAGATACTTTTATTATCTAATGTAGATTATACAGCAACAACACTACGCTGTGTGATGTTTTATATATATAACCCATAGATCTGTTTAATATACCGCGGGACATTCATTTGTCAAGTGTCAGACATTTTGCCATTTATACCATGGTACCTATGATTTTAATATCTCTGGGTGCAATAGGCTCTTTGTGGACAATATTGAAACTACTGTAAGCAATATTGGATTTTTATATGATTTTTGCATCAATGTGATAAAGTATCTTCATTTATGAGACATGTATGATTATTTCATCCATCGTCTCTCAATTGATTTACAAAATATGTATGTATGTACAGTATTATGATATACGTATATTGATATCACAATTTAAAATGACCTATATCGTAATAGAGAACATTATCCATATCGCTCACTTCATCTACTACTGCACAGCCCAGCTGTATGTGATGCTGTAACTGTTCTAACTATTGGACATACATCGTGACGTAGATTCAACCAATATGGACCAAATTCCTAAAGATACTGAGATGAACTGCTCCCCTCCAACTCGTCCCACTAACTGAAATCAATGTTGTGTAGTCTTGTATTGCAAGAGATTCCTCCACAGCACTGCAAAGGAGGGTCACAACATTCCAGGAAAGGGAAAAAAACATGCTCTGGTTCATTGGTCTTGGGCGGCGCAAATCACCGGATGGAGCTGTGGTGGTGCTGCAGAATAGCCTCGGGAAGGAATTTGTTTTGGTGGAACATGTGTCTGCTCAAAAGTTGTTTTAGTCGTGCAACAGAAAACTCAGATTGGACAGATAGTCCAGCTAGTTGTCTGGATTTACCCTGCAGAGATCTGAGGAGCAACTAGCCATAGTCCTCATAAATCTACCGGACTTTAGAATGCCAACACAAAGAAAGCGGAAGGTGAGGGACATCCAGCAGAATTTTTAATGGCACCTGAACAATGCCAGAAATTAAACGTTGTTGATGTAGACTAATGTCTGTGTAAAAGGGACAGCCTGCATGACAGGACACACACACACACACACACACACACACACACACACACTAGATGCTGTTGTGTTAGCGTCTATCCATGTCTGCATCCATTCAACATGACCTCCCTCATTAGCTGGAATTACCCTAATAATTCATGGACAGGCCCTCAAATTCCCTCACATTGATTTAACCCTCACTGGGTCTGGAGGCAGAGATGGGAACGACAGAACAGGATCAGGCCTCAGGGCTTGATCTAGATCGTGGAGAAAGTGTTTGCGAGAAGGACCACAGTGGGAAAGTGGTTGCGTGTTATGAAGAAGTGAAGCATAACTTGATCTACAGGCCATCTTTTCACTCACATGTCCTCTTTATGTCTGCATATACTGTATAATAATGGTTGAGGACTCAACCCACTCCCAAAGTCTTTGTCACTAATATTATGGTGCTCTGTTGAAACATCTAAACTTGAAAATTGGTGTATGGTATTCATTATACTCTGTTAATTTCCTGACCCCAGATGCACCTATAAGAAATCTGATCAGAAGCATAACTTTTTAAATGAATTTCTAAAAGCCGTCTAGGCCAACAGCTGCAATATCCAGACAGGTAATGCACACAGGGCTGAATTCTCACTATTTCTAGTCCCACAAACAGAACATGCTGTACATGTGTTTTTTTCGTGCTTAACCAAACTTGCACCAAACCGTGACCATGAACCGTATACCCCTAACATACAGATAGACCTGTTCAAGGTGGTTTAAAAAGACAAAAACAATTTTTTTTATACTTAAACGAGAAGAGAAGTACTGTGTGTTCAAGCCTCAACTTGCCTGGAAAAAAACATTTGTGTTTTTGCATGTGTGTCAGTATCTTAGATTCTATGACTCAAGAATGTTTGTCTGAAGCGTAACCTAGCAAATGTGAAGACTTAGTCATTTTCAATAGTAAACAGTAGTTCAAAACAGTTGGTAGCAGCTGTACTGAATGACAAATGCCTCATGTTAAGCAATGCCCGCCAAACACTGTAGTTTCATTGCGGTCTCAACAAAACCACAAAGTTGATGGTTAATTTAAATCAACCAGTGATCTAGAAGTTGCCCAGCATGTAACTGCAGGTTAGATGCATTTACCTCATCTCTCTATAAACTGCATGTCTATATGAGGTCAAGTCAAACTGAGAGTTTAGTGAATATGTCCTCCATGTGTAATATTTTTTGGCAGCCAACGTGCTAAGAGAATGGCTTTAGGAGTAATTTCCACCCCTCAGTCCTCTCTCTGTTTTTGTTCTCCTTTGTCTCGCCCCTCAGCCTCCTTCCCTTCTTCCAGTGCTGTGATCCTGTCTGGTTATTAATTCATAGTTAAATCTAAACAGTTTGGACACATAACCCTTCCACTGCTCTTCATTTTACGCTTGGAAGGGCCACCACTGTGTACCCTACACCCACTGATGTCCAACAAACACACTTGTACATTCTCTCTTTCATGTTTCTCTCATTTATATGCATAGCAATTTATGTGTATTAACATGAAGCAGTCAGTTTTTTTTTTAGGCCTTTTCAACTGAAAAGCATAGCCATGATGATCATATTTTTACGGATCCTAAAAGAAAGAATGTAAATTATGGCTTTGCTTGTGCAGAAAAAGTACGAGCATTAGCATAGTTTAGATGCCATTTCCGACGAGCCATTCTGCTATCACAGTCTCAAGTGGCCAACTAACTACAAATTTGTACACAGGTCCACACTCACTCCTTCAACATGCTGCTTCAAAGAATATTTTCACACACTTGTGCTACACACATGCACACAGAGTTGCACATGCGCGCACACATCCCTTGCTGTCAGGATAGTGATAAATTGCAAGGAAAATGAAAAGGGGAGCAGTAATCTGACACCTCCAGTGCTGGGCAACCAGTAATTAAATCCCTTCATTAGGTCAAATATTTGATTATAAAGAACCTGGTGGGGGTGTGTAGTAATGACCTCTCTCTTTTTGGAAGAGGAGTGGAGACATCAGTAAAAATAGCAGAAAAAAATGAAAATATGTGAAAGCAAGGTTGAGGACAAGGAAACAAGACAAAACATAGACAGAATGGCAATAAAGGCATCTACATATTGTCTGTAAAAAGTGACTATGTTCTTCACACCTCCTCCCCACTTTTCCCTCTGTCTCTGGATAGCATCTGTGTGTTGTTGTAGTAAGTCAAAAACGCTGGCCACAGCATATTGCTAATGTGTTGATGAAGGCAGCCCAGGCCAAAGGGAGTCTCTTTCTGGTGAAAGACAGACAGTGTGCGTGTTCGACAGACGAGTGAGCATTGCTGGCCTCCGCCTCAACCCTCTCTGGGAAGCTGCTAGCTTCAGCCTGCGAGTGCATCCCCTCCACTCTGCTGTGCTGTTCCTTGTACATTAGCCTGAGATAACACGAGGAGGGATTATGCACATTAAAAGGCAGGAGTGTGTAGGATTATCACAAAGTAGCAAAATGAAAAGAAAGTCAGTTCACTTCTTTCTCATTGGTGTTCCTGTATACTTTTTACATCTTATCAGTATTGAACTCACAAATTAAAGACAAAATGGGGTGGCTTTAAGAACTAAAAAAAGTATAATGGCAAACAAATGCTGTTACAAAAATGCTGAAATACATAGAAATTGTAATAAATTAGCCTAAAAAACTTTTTAATGATTTAATTTATCATGCCCCAAGGAGAACTGCAATTTAAAGTTGCATCAGCAGTTGCATTATGTTCACACTATATAGTTCCAAATGCTAATTCCTCTATTGATTACCTATTATCCATTCCTAATAGCCAAACAAATATAGAGCTAGTTCATTCTGAGAAGGTGTACCTGAAGAGATACAGTACACTGTCAGTGAGGCACATTATTCAGCCATAAATTACACAGTAAGAAGGGCAGAAGAGAAGTCCTGGTCCTCTGGCTTTTAAAGACCCATGGCGAGAGACATGGACACATTAGTGTTTATACAGTACAAGTATATAAACTATAAAAAAAGACTTAACATCCTCGTCTCTAACTGTATAAGCTGCTGGCTTCCACAATTAATTAACACGTTTGTGCAAGCGCATACCTGAACTCCAGTTTCATATTTCACAGCTTTTCCTCGATCTCTCCCCCTTCCCCTCTCCTGTGTGTGCGTTTGTGTGTGTGTGTGTGTGTGTGTGTGTGTGTGTGTGTGTGTGTGTGTGTGTGTGTGTGGCTGCTCGAATGCCAATGCCGTCATCAAAGGACACGTCAAAATGAAGGCTCTGGCAGAGGCTGCTGTTGGGATCTCAGACACACGCACATAAACATGCACATGCACACTGCTCCAACTATGCTTTCATATCACGCCCTGGCAACGCCCACTGACTGCAGCATATCTCCAACGGTATCACCAAGGTTACCAGCGGTAGCCAGGGATACCGTCGGAGCCGCCTGTGAAAATGTAGAGAATGGGTGTGGCTAAAGTCTAGTTGTTCGACGGCAACATCCTCATGTCAAAAATTTCACAGTTAAGACACATGCATTTTTATGTATCAAACACAGTGTAAATGCCTGTTAAGGTTTCATTGAACTGACTGATTTTTACTTACTGTATCTTTAATATTAAAATAGGCTGAAAAGAAATTCACAATAAATTTCTTATGGGTTAAATATGCAAAGCTGGTTTCTTCCACAGTCTATCAAATTTTTTTCCATATGCTGTGAAGTAAGTATTATTCCTTTCCAAGTCTCAGTTCACACTTTGTTTTTAGCAGTTATCAGCATGCTTCGCCCCAATACTAATCTATCCACGTTATTAACAATCCAGGTGTTGTTTGATCCTTTGCGCCTTAGCTGGTCTCATTCTGCATCTTTACACACACCTCTTGTTTCAATATAACATGTGTGTGCCTGATCTAACAGACATTTAAGACGCATCAATTATACCAGGGTGCATGCATTAGTCAGTGAGTTAGTTAGCCAATGTGAGAGGCTTGAATTCATTGGTCTAAGGACCCAAGATTAAAAATTGGTGTTTCCATGACAAAGGATGGCCTCCGCCGGCACCCATGTATCCACAGCACTGACACACAAATTGAGAAAGAATATTCCCAGGCATGCTCCAAGCTTCACTCTCTCAGCCTGGAGGTGTGTGTGTTTGTGCATGCATGCGTGCATGCATGTGAAAGAGAGAGAAAGAGAGAAAGAGAGAAAGAGAGAGAGAGATTGCTTTCCTCTTCAGGTATCGAAAACACTTGGAATATTTGGATCCATCAAGTTGAGGGACAGAAAGAAGCGGAGAAACCGGAGAAGAAAATTGTGTTTGCACCTTTGTAAACCATCAATCATCCACACACACGCAGTTTGTACCAAAAATACACAAACACAAGCACATATGCATACATACACATTTACATCCCATAATGACAATGAGTTTGATAACTCCTTTTTTTCACATCATAATTCTAACATGATATGTATTCCTGCAAGTGACAATTGCATATATATGGAGTTGTTCAGGTGTCTTAGAGCTGTGTGTGTGTGTGTGTGTGTGTGTGTGTGTGTGTGTGTGTGTGTGTGTGTGTGTGTGTGGGGAAAGATAACAAGACTAGCAGAGACATCTATGTATTTTAGGGTTTCATGAAGGCCTTATGAACACAACTTTGGGGCTCAAGTGTCAACTCTTCCCCAACTGTTCCACATCCTATTCCTACCCCATGAAGCAATTCCAACCTGTTTAGAAACTTCAGCCAATGGGCTTTTTTTATACTTCTGGGTCCAATTTATTGTTAGGTATGTTTCCTTTTATGCATGCTAAAATATGATCATATACATATGTAAAGCAGTTGTTGTTGAGAAAATATGACAACTTTTGCAGTATGTCGTTTGTCAAAAGTGCATAATGACATACATACACAATGGCAAAAAACTACAAGATGAAAAAGTACAAAAGAACGAAACGCAAAAAACGCCCTTATGTCCTGCTTTACCAATGCAGAGAATGTCAAGAAAGAAATGTGACTCTGGCTTACTGAAGAAGGTCAAATATTCTAGCGGTATGTCTATCCAATACAGTCTTATTGTTACAGAAGTGTGCAGCGGTCACTGGAGGCACTTGTTAAAGAACTGGGTTTGAGGAGAGAACTGAAGAATGGAGAAAGAAGCAAATTTCTGAATCTATACTTGGAGATTTGGACAATTGATGGTCAAGTATAAAAGGATGTGAATGGAGAAACTTTATTTTAGCAGAGCCAAGCAATGCTCTTAGTGGATTGGTTCTTGGACCTCTTAGTGGATGTGCTTCAGTCATTTAGAAGACCGTTTCTTCTTAGGACACTAGGATCACTTTGATCAAACCTTTGGACAACATGTTGGAAATGTGTTTCACAATGAACCCATTTATATGATGTATGAATAGCACAGAAGATCCCTCCAGTATGTGCAGTATCTCCATTTCAACAATGAAGGACTTTGACAGACAGGAAGTCTGAGCAAAAAGTGAGGCATAATAGGCTGTACAAAGTTACTTATCTTGACAATATCTCTTCTATTGAATTGCATTACATTGTTAAGTATTACTATTATTAAAGCACCCACATTATGCTCATTTTCAGGTTCATAATTGTATTTTCAGGTTGTACCAGAATAGGTTTACATGGTTTCAATTTCAAAACACACCATATTTTTGTTGTACTGCACATTGCTGCAGATCCTGTTTTCAACCTGTGTGTTTAGGTCGCCTCATTAAACAGAGTGCAAAATTACACACTGCCATTAAAATATACTGTGCATATGCAAGCGCACACAGAGGGACAAGAAAGAAGGGTTAAGGATGTAGCCTGAGGCTGCATGTGTGTGAGTGCATACATGAGTCTATGTTGTACTTCATGCATTTATTAAAACATAATAAAAAAACATTAAAATCTACACAGCGTCCGCGTTCCAACATCTGATCCACAGGCTTTTGTTAATACAATATACCAGCTTGAAAACAGATATCTCTAATCCTCAGATCAGTAAACCAGTCCTAAGCCTGTCATCCTATCTACAGCATTATTAACTCATGCACACATGATGCAGTCACACTTACAAAAAAAATACATTTATGCAAAGTCTCCTCAGAGAAAGGTCACCACAAGCCAAAATAAAAGAAAGAGCAAGCAATCAAACTGACAATCAACGGGGAATCCCACCACTTTCAAACAAATAAATATGTGCTTGTGCACCAATAAACACCCTCAGAAATATCTCTCCTTTGCACATCCACACACACACACACACACACACACTGACACATGTGCATCTTCCTCTTCTTGAGATTTACACCTTAAACTATAGACTTCATTTAGAGGGGAAACACCAGGCTCCTCTATTGCCCCCAATTACTGCAACATGGAATCGGAGTCAACAGCCACAGTTTTATACAATCACGTTGTCCGAGAGGAAATCAGCCCCCTTTCACTTCTGCTTTGTGCTGTGCGCTGCCGGCCAGGGCTTCAGCAAAAGCCACCTAAACTATCATATTCTGAAAGAGAGAAAAAAAGGCTTGAGCTCTTTTATGGAGAAGAATTCTATACAGTTTCGCAGAGAGACGTTGTGCATATTATTCTTTTTCATGTAATACTTTCACTGAGCTCAAACAGATATCTTAATCCTGAGAACACACAAGGGCTAGCGCTTGGTAGTTGATATGGTAGAAGGAAAGCCCATAGGTTCAATTTGTGTGCAATTTGCTGTGTGTGTGTGTGTGTGTGTGTGTGTATAGGCCATTCTGCTTACTGCGAGCTCACTCGTATTGCCATTATACATCACAGCACAGCACCAGCGAGTGGCTGTGTCAAAACGCCTGCCTTCCTCTCCGCCATATCTCATTGTTACCTCCCCTAACCAAATTACCCCCCAACCCCCGCCTCACCCACCACCTCCTCCTGTAGACACTGAGAGATGAGCTTCAGAAAACAGCTGCCTCAAAAAGACAGCAGCAGTGTCCAGCAGCCTTTGAGAAGAAATGAGAGTAAACAAACGACACTCAACAAACAAAGATCCTGGGTGTCATACTTCTGCTGAAAATTGAAAGACATTTCGAAAATTTAGAAAATGAGTACCATTTATTCGATGAGAATGGGAACCCCTGACATTTTCATATATTTACTTGTCCATTTTACTACTGTTTATCACCAGGGCCATGACATGTATAGCCAGATCATTTTACATTCAGTGAAAATCCTCTGGCACACAGGAAGGAGCTGTTTGTTTGAAGTGAGTAGAAGATGCCAGCAAAGAGCTGCCACTGCCAAGCAGAAAAAAGAAAGAACAACAACCTACAAAACTCACTCTAGCACATTAAAGTTACACCTCCCTCTCTGGTAAGTAATTTACATCGTAGGGATGCACAGATCTAATCCTAATATCGGGCCAATACTAATCCAAATAGTTGGATTGTGACAATCGCACAGATGTATTTAATTCAATTTTATGTTAATATTATGTTGTTTCTTTCTCCAACCCCACCTACTTGCTTCAAGTCCGAAGAAAAGGACAACACATAGACAACACAGCGTAGCTTATTGGTCGGTAGTATGCGGCTAAAGATAGTATCAGATCCAAAATGTTCCTGAGAAAATCATTTTACAGCCCATGTTTGATAGGGCCACACTGTATTTTGACCCATGCACCATCCAGGTGTCTCGGTTAGTGCCTGGTATTGACTTTTCCTTTGAATCAGTCTGAACTGGTACAAATTCTTAATGGTTCAAAAGCTAAAATGGATCATAACATGGGGCCCTTTATTGTACGTTCCTAATAGTACATCTGTAAAAGAAACAAAATTCTGTACCTCTAATTTGAAGCACAAACACTTATTACCATTGTATCTGTGGAGCTGGAATGCAAAAACATCACAAACCTGATCGCTTAACAATGGATATTTCATTAACATTAAAAAACTCATGATGTTTTAACCCCAACACTAATTCCAGTCCAGATGTAGTTGTTAGTGTTCAATCCCACACCAGATTTTTTACCATTTCCATTGTCTTATTGAGCTTGCCCATGCAGAGCTTGAGAGCATTGTGATAAACTGGGCACACTGGTCATATTAGCAGGTACAGTAGTCAGTGTGAGGCAACAACAGCTTGTGGCTCAGCTGGGGCTATAACCTCTATGCACTGTAGTGGGAGAGAGGGAGGAAGAGGGACGTGGAGAGGGCAAAAGAGAGATAAAGATGGATGGGCAATGGAGGAGGAAGAAAAGGTAAGAAAAAAAAGCACATCAGACAGAGAGTGCTTCGGTCCAAAACATCACCTTTCTCTGCCTGTCAGGCTTTAACGCTCTCATCCTGCCGGCATGCACATTTGTCAGAGGTTGGTTTAACAATTCTAATGGTGATTAAAAATGCAGTTTCAGAGACACATGCGCAGTGACCAAGGACTGTTTTGTCATAATAAGAAATAAAATAAAAATAACTAAGGAAAACTACCAAAAATCATCCGCTTCCTGTCCCCATGTAAAAAACAGGGCCTCAGCAAAAAAAATCCCTGCTGGTCACGTCATCAGCAGCAATTATTGAACTATTTTGCTTTATTGGCGGGAAACTCAAGGAAGTGACAAACCTCCAGTAACACTACTACAACGCCAGTGTGAGTAATACAGAATCTCACAAAACATTTGGAAGCGATTTCAGAGCTGATTGTGTAGTCATGTTGTGAAACTATGAAACACTTACTTTTGATTTTAAATCCCAAAAATAGAGACTTGTGATTTGGAAGCTGACTAAGAGGAGCGTGAGTTTAATATTTTCCACGGACATGTAATTTAGGCAATTACTTACTCTAACTAACAAATTGCCAATTTGAAGTTAAAAAGCAGTTACAAAGCATGCTGGACTAGGTGAGGCCTATACCCACTAATATTTAATCTTCAAAAAAGGGCCATGAATACCTACCACAACGGACCTACATTATAGGTGTATGAACCTTTCCCATTATATATCTGACAGGTGGCCCTGGGGGTTTATTTTACCGCCTCAGGAAAGCCTTGAGTTCTATTTCGTATAGGCTTCGCCCTCTAAGGGCTACGCTATTGGGTTTATCCCCGCGCATGCGCAGTCGTGAAGATTTTCTTTTCCCGCCCTTGCGTCCAGCACGGGCCTCAACTACGTCCGCATTTACTGTATATGTACACAGCGGACCCGTTGTTCGTCTCCCACTTTTCTTCAAACGTCGCAGTATGAAGACAAGCTCAAGACTCTCAGCGGTGCTCGCATCTGCCCCTCCTGCCGGACCGGCTACATCCTGCCGCCGGACCTCCACCCCTGCGAGACCTGCCTCGGCGCCGTTCACGCCGGCCAGGCTCTCACCCGCCACGCCTCCTGCCAGTTTTGTGCCCGCCTGTCATCTAAAGAGCTAAATCGACGGGCGGAAACTTTCTCTGGTTTGTCAGGCTGGTGGCCGGAGACGGCAGCTGGGCAGACAAGCGGGAATCCGGCGACACCCTGGAACCACTGGCGGACGGCGTTTTCGATGAGCATGAGTCCGCTGGCTCAGTTCTCTCGGACAACGCCTCCGTAACTGGTTTCCCCTCCTCCCCCTGGGAGGATCCCCTCTTCCCCCTGGGAGGTGGGCCTTGAGACGGCGATTGCGCTTTCCCACTGGAGCTCTCCCCGTCTCCCGAGCGGCCAGGGCACCGCTTAGCGGCCTTCCCTTTGCCTCAGTCGGCTCCAACCTCCACCGCTAAAGCTCTCTTCGCTGACCTGCCGGAGATCATCAGGAAGGCGGCGGAGCTGAGAGGCATAGCGCTCCCAGCGGAGCCGCCAGCCGCTCGCGGCCTTTTGGCGGGGATATTTACGCCCAGGAGCAGCCTTCTTCACGGGCACCACTCTGGCCGCGCTTGAGCTTCAGCCTTTTGTGGAGGAGGCCTTCTCACAGCCTGGGAAACTGAAGGCTCCGTCTCTCGCTACGCCCGTTTACTCGGGTTCAAGGCGACACAGACGGGATTTCCCTCGGTCCCTTCCCTCGGAGCTGGCCACGAAATTGGCAAAGCCATGACCGCCATCCTCACCCTTACCACGGCGTCCCACGGTGGCGCTGTCCAGGGTCGCCAAGGCAGACTGTGGCCCAGCGAAACATCTGGCTCCACATGTCCCAGCTGCCTGCGGAGAGTTAGGCGCGAGAGCTTCTGTACGGCCCCATAGCTCCCGATGGACTATTTGGGCCCGCCTACAGACTGCCACGTCTCATCTCCATCAAGCGGCGGAGGACGCGGCGGCCGGAGGCTCGGCTCGTGGAAGCGGCTCCTTCACAACCCCGCCGTCGCCATGACAACCGCCACAAAGGAAGCGCCCCACAGCACCTGCTGCGGCTCGTCTTCCCAAGCTTCGGCTTCAGGACCCCCACCTGGTCCCCCTCCGCAGCGGCAACCGGCTCCACACGGCCGGCAAGCTACGCGGGCCGGAGACCCATGAGGCGGCTCCCACCTGGTCCAATCCGCCTCCCGAGCCACCCTGCAAGCAGCAAAGCGGTGGCAATGACGGGACGCGGGATCGCCTGTCACTCCCCAGCTGAGGGTTGGAAACACAACGGCCCTTTTAAGGGCCACACTCCACAACTAAAGAGCCGTTTCCCCTCAGCCAAACAGCCGTTGTTTGCTCTAAACAGCGTGCTGTTATGACAGTCGTTCCCCACACAACACACCAGACCGCTGCTGCACGCGGGGCACCACTGCCTCCTCGCTATGCTGGCAGCGGGAATGATCCACCCACGGTGGACGACGCCGCTCAACCACCCCTTCCCCCACGGCGATGCCGGCGGGACAAGGGACACGTTAACCCAGTGTCCGCTCTCCCCACAAGGCGACGGCTGGCCACTGCCCTTTCGAAAAGCCCTACCATGGGCTGGGCGACACAATCACTCGTCTCGCCCAGCGGCGGGATGGCTCTGCGCTCCCTGCTTGCCATGTCGGTGAACAACACTCAGATATGTGCTCGCCCGCTATCAGAGCGCAGCGCGGCATGGGTCAGTTTGACACACATGGACTCATGGATGTCAAAACTGATAACACGAGTTACACACTCCAGTTTGCCTCCCCCGCCTCCTTTCGCGGGCGTGTTGGAGACTACTGTATCATCCCTAGCAGAGTCAGGCTATGACGTCGGAACTAGAAGGGCTGCTGTTGAGCGGAGCTATCTCCGCGTCCCTCCAGGGAGGAACGGGGATTTTACTCTCGCTACTTTCTCACACCGAAGTCAGGGGACTGCGTCCCATCCTCGACCTGTCACAGTTCAATCGATACATCATGGAGCGCCCTTTCCACATGCTAACCGTCAAGCACGTGTTGGAATGTGTGCGCCGCACGAATGGTTTACGTCCGTGGATCTGAAAGACGCTTACTTTCACGTCCAAATCATTCCCAGGCACAGGAAATTCCTGCGGTTCTCCTTCCAAGGGGCCCGTTTCCAGTACAACCGGCTGCCGTTCGGGCTCGCTAGCCCCCGCACCTTTTCCAAGTGCATGGAAACAGCGCTCCAGCCTCTACGAAAGAGGGGCATCAGAGTCCTCTTTTATTTGGACGATCTGCTCATCCTAGCCCCTCTCGGGAGCAGGCGCGCTACAGACTATGGAGGTTCTGCAGCACCTGCAAACGCTGGGTTTTGCCATAAATTGGAGCGCTCTAGTCCCAGCACAATCAATAGTTTATTTGGGCGTGGACATGAACTCGATTACAATGAGAGCCAGGTTATCAGCACCGAGACAGGTTGCCCTGACCTCTCTGTTGTCCCGCTTCAGGCCACACACAACAGTGTCAGCGCTGTCAGTGATGCGGCTCCTGGGCATGATGTCCGCGGCACACACGGTGGTTCCCCTGGGTCTCCTCCACATGAGGAAGATCCAAAGGTGGTTTCATCGTCAACGGCTCGATCCCGTTCGCCAAAAATGGCGAATGCTGTCCATCCCTCATTCCCTCCGGTCAGACCTGTCATACTGGGGAATCCCGGACCCTGTCTTCCGGGGTTTCCCTGGGCAGAGTGACGTCATATATGGTGTACACCGACGCGTCCCTCACTGGCTGGGGGAATGTGCGAGTCACAGGTGGTGGGAGGGGACTGGCCTCCTCCCCCTCTCCCCCATAAACTGCCTGGAGCTGTCCACGGTGTTGAAAGTGCTGAAACACTTCACCCGGTGGTGGGGGAGACACGTCGTCGTGCGTACAGACAACATGACGGCGGCAGCGTACATAAACCGCCAGGGCGGCATACGCTCAGCCCAACTGCTGGAAATAGCCAGACGCCTCCTGCTATGGGCGCACAGTCATCTGCTGTCTCTCAAAGCAGTGTATATCCCGGGTTTTGAACCGGGCGGCCGACCTGATGTCGAGGAGGCCCCTCCCACAACGAGTGGAGATTGAATCCCACTATTGTTCAAACGCTATGGAACAGGTTCGGGGAAGCGGAGGTAGATCTGTTCGCTTCACGAGAGAACACACAGTGCACATTGTGGTTTTCCCTGAGCGCGCGGGACAACCCTCCCCTTGGCGTAGACGCCTTCTCCCACCAGCCCTGGCCCAAAACCCTCCTATATGCTTTCCCCCGGTTCCGCTGATACCTCGCCTCCTGGAGCGCATCCAGGAAGAGAACCTGTCGATTGTTCTGGTGGCACCAGAGCGCACGGCGCGTCCTGGTTCCCGACCCTCGTTCAGTTGCTGGTGGCTCCCCCTGGCAGATTCCGTGGCAGGGAGACGCACTGTCGCAGCTGAACGGCGCAATCTGCCACCCCGGTGATAACCCAGAGGCTGTGGGGCTGGTTGCTGAGCGGGAACGCTTACAGAGATTGGGCTTGCCCCTGCCGTGGTGCGCACCATCCAGGGCTCCAGAGCCCCTTCTACCATAGCATGTTACGCAGACGCTGGTCAGCTTTCCAGCGCTGGTGCACAGAGAGGGACGCGGATCCACATCGTGTCCCCTGCCTCTTGTGTTGACGTATCTCCAAACTCTGGTGGATAGCGATTTGGCTCCATCTACAGTCAAGGCTTACGCAGCAGCCATCTCGTCCTGCCACGAAGGCTATGGTGAGAGGACAGTTTTTGCGCATCCCCTGGTGAAGCGTTTCCTAAAAGGGGTTAGGCGTCAAAACCGTCTGTTCGACCCCTCACCCCCAATGGGACCTTGCTCTAGTGCTCCGGGCTCTGGGAAGCCCCCTTTGAGCCTCTGGCACAAGCTTCTCTCAGAATGCTGTCGCTAAAAACGGTACTTCTCCTTGCTCTGACGTCAGCAAAAGAGTGAGTGATTTGTGTGCACTGTCAATTTCCCGTCATGCCTCTCCATTAGAGGGGACGGGCGCAGCCACCTTACAGCCAAATCCCTCCTTCACACCGAAGATTCTAACTAGTTCTTTTCGGTCGAGGGTGTTTTCCTCGCGGGTTTTCCCCCGCCTCATGCCAACGATGCGGAGGAGGCTTCCCACCGGTTGTGTCCAGTGCGTGCTCTTTCTCAATACGTTTTACGCACGGCAAATATCAGGAAAACTCAGCAGCTGTTTGTGCATTATAGAGAACATTCCCAAGGATCAGCCCTCTCAAAACAGCGTCTGTCTAACTGGCTGTGCGAGGCTATTACTCAAGCTTATAGCATGGAAGGGGCAGAGCCCCCCCCCGCAACATCCGAGGGCACTCTACGAGGGCTCTGTCGGCGTCTGCGGCTCTTTTTAAAGGCATGGCAGTAGCCGACATCTGTGCGGCAGCCTCGTGGGCTTCCCCGTGCCCTTTCATCCGTTTCTATCTGCGGGACATGTCTGAACCTTCCATGTCCAGTTCAGTTCTGTCCACAGTCAACGACACGTAATGCCGTGTTGGATGCGTGCAAAAAAAAAAAAAAAAAAGAAACTGTTCTACTGTCTCACCACTCTCATTCTGGAGTATTTCTTTGTGAGACGCAGTTCTTAATCCCATACATGATCATAATCACGTTACATGCACGGAGATAATCATGTCACTCCGTCGCATGCACAACAGGGCTATTCACGCACAATTTTCCATTAATGATTAACTACTGCCATCATGTTGCGGGCCTTATGAACTTTTTCAGGCCACGCCATTGGCATGGCAGGCTTGATCAGAAGAATGACTGACTGAGCCTACATTGTTGTAGGGGAATGTGGTCTATGTTCGGCTTGTTGGCCCTGTGTCGCAGGTGGCATAGACTACATCAGCTTCGCCCCTAACCCAATAGCGTAGCCCTTAGAGGGCGAAGCCTATACGAAATAGAACGATAGTTACATGGGTAACTCCAGATTCTATTAGTATAGGCGTAGCCCTCTAAGGTACGGGCCACCTGCTCCCAGAACATTAGTTGAAGAAAAAGCTGATGTTTTTGGGAGACGAACAACGGGTCCGCTGTGTACATATACAGTAAATGCGGACGTAGTTGAGGCCCGTGCTGGACGCAAGGGCGGGAAAAGAAAATCTTCACGACTGCGCATGCGCGAAGGGATAAACCCAATAGCGTAGCCCTTAGAGGGCTACGCCTATACTAATAGAATCTGGAGTTACCCATGTAACTATCGTTCTATAACGCAACTCAACCATACAAAAAGAGATAACAAATTGTGGTATTGGGAAGGAAATACAAAAAAAGGAGAATGTACTTGGCCTTAAACAGGATATACACAGTGGAAGACTGTCTGGTCATTGTGACTGGCCCAAAACTGAGAAATTCCTTGACCAGATAAGAGCATTGGTAAGCACAGAGTGGCTCTGGACAGAGGCCAACACAGCCATAGAAGGACTATCTGGGAAGTCACCCTGCTTTCAAAACAAATGTGTGCTCTGCACACACAGCCAAAATATTAAGAAAACATACTTCCCACATTTCTAAAATATGTGATCTAAAATACCTCGCCCCTCATGTGCAATTCCTATCAATACTTAAAAAAGTGCCACACAAAAATTCAAATCCACTCAGATCAGATGGAACAGGTTTCTTTTCAGGTTTAATCATTATCATGTTTATTTGGACTGTTTATTGATTTAATCTTCTTGAAGAATTCATATTTGAACAGCTGTTATTCCTTATTTACTGTATTGTCATGTTTGGCACAAATACTTTTCTGTTTCATGCTCAGTTAAATTAAAAAAAATGGCTAATGATGACACAGAGAAAGGTACAACCACCTCCATACGGGCCTATGCACAACATGCAAACAGACAGCAAGACAGGCTGAGAAGATAGGTACATAACTAGCCCTAGAACAAATGTTTTCCCCCCAACCGGCGAGAGAGATGAAGAGATGGTAAGGAATAAAAGACGGAGGTGAATGTCGGCTTCACACTGTCATACACCAGCAAAAAGGACAGAGAGGAGGGCACAGTCACATCGCATCAGAGTCAGCTGCAGACACACCCGCCCTGCAAGCATACACCCCGCTGCTGGGAGAGGAGAAGAGAGGAGTGAAGAGGAGAGGAGAGAAAAGGAGGAGCATAAAGCAAGGAAAAAAGAACACCCCCTTTTGTTCCATTTCTCCATTTGTGTCTCTTTTCCAGTGTGTCTTATTTCAATTGTATCCAATTCCTCATCTAGCCTGCCTCACATGCAGTCTCGCTGATGAGGCCAAAATGTGGACTTGTGTGGTGGATCCCAGCCTTGAACTACTACAGTCTACAGTCCGGGTGGTGGTGGTGTAGTATGTAGGAGTGGGTGAAAAAGTGAGAAGACAGTACAAAAAGGGAGAAAGAGGATTATAAATGAACTGTGGAGATAGAGCACAACCTGACAATAAGTCCATTCTCCCCAGTGTGTCAGTGTGTGTGAAATAGAGAGGCAGAGGATTAGCCTCTGAGAAAAAAACATATCCCTTTGAGATGCTGTCAATCATCACGCTGTGTGTGTGTGTGTGTGTGTGTGTGTGTGTGTGTCTGTGTGTCTGTGTTAGTGAGGATAGAAGTGCCGAGGATGCACTATGCTGGCTATGTCCATAAACATAACCAATAATAGACTAAGTCTGACAGCAGAGCTATTTAATCATTTATCTTTTAAGCCCTTATTCCTATTTTAATAATTGCGCACCTTAAAGCACTTTGTAACACACTAAGCCACACACTCCTAACATACACCGATGACATAACAGTGTAGAAGGGCCTCAACAACCTTCTAAAAACATTAACATGCTTCTTTATTGATCCCTGATCGGCATTTCTTTCCTCTTTCCAGGGAGGCCAGAGGCAGGACTGGCTACATGCAGCAGTAAGCAAACAGCTAATAAGGACTTTTGCTCGAGGACACTTCAGCAAAACAGAGGCTAATTGAAGGTTAAGTCAGATACTTGTAAAAAGGGCTGGGCAATATATATACTGTATATATACTATATAAAACACTGATCATGAAAATTGATCGAAATGAGCTTTTAATTTTGACTATCATAATCAGAAGCAGGATCTCTGATCACCCCAGAATTTTTGTTCTCGTTTCACCCCCACCTACTTGTGCACGTCCGAAGATAAAAACAACAACAGCCAAAGCCCACCTTACCGGCGTGTAGCATGCAGCTAAAGACACATGGGAAAGTTGGCTTACCAGTAGCATGCAGCTGCCCTTTTTCAGAAAACCATGGCCACTACTTCATGACATGTTCATGTGCATATTGCCAAACTAATGGTGCATTCAATTGAACTTTGTTCATTTTTAAAACTCAAACTGCTGTTATGTACCTTTCTGCCATCTAGTGGCACTTATTGTGGCACTGCCGTCACTGGTGAAAAGAAAATGTGTAAACTGAAAATGGAATTGTGACCTCAAAATTGAAAGTCAAATCAAATTGTGGATTTGGAGAACGTACTAACCCAATCCCAGCACAGTAACTAAAGAACTAAGCTGCATCCAGGCAATCAGTCTTTTAGGAGACAGCCCCTTCACAAAAAGGGCCAGTGGGGCAGGAGTGAGCTTAACCCACCACATGCTATTGTCCTGGGGTCAGAGGTTGGAAAGTTACATGGGAGAGATGAGTACGCCAGGTGTGTGGCAAAATGTAGTATAATGTCACTTAAAGTACAAAACGAAGAAGTATCACAAAATGCACTAATCTAACCTGAAGCATTACCAGCATTACCATTACATGCAAACATTTAGCTTTTCTGTTCACATTATTCCTGGTCAGTAGGGGTGGGGAAAAATTGATACAGCATATTATAGTAATATTTTCCGTGGCAATACTGTATTGATACACAGACGCCAAGTATTGATCTTTTATTATATTTGTGTTCGTTAGTTTGTCTGCTCTACAATCATATTTTGCAGCAATAAAATTGAAGTGAGATGAACAAACAGAGAAATTTATCTTTATAGATAAAACAGATGTTGACAAAGTTTCCTTTTGGGAACATAATTTGAAATTGGGAAAAATTTAAAGTTGGAAAAAAGTTGGAAAAAATTGCAGCATATAACAGAATATTGCAATATGTTTTAAATTGCAATAATATTGTATCATGACAGAATTATGATGATACCTCTGGTGAGTCCCACCCCTATGGTCAGGTTCTCAAATCTCTTACTATTGTGATAAATATATTGCGATAAATATCACCTTATCCCCCTGCCGTTGGGTGTTGATAAAGTGCTTGATGGTGATTGACCCTGCTGATCCAGAAGACACATCCACTTCTGAAGCCCAACTACACAGTAACTCCATCTCACACAGAGCTATACATGGACAAGGTCATCTCAGAGTCTCCATGACATTTGGCAAACAGATTACATAATTGTAAGGCAGTATCCAAAGCTTTTCTTGTACACTCTGGCAGACGATCAGTCACTGTGATCAAAGTGCTAGATGTGTTTCTTTGTTTCTGCTACTTCACTCCAGCCCCCACAGAGTCAGTTATTAGAATACAATATATTATTATATAATATATTACATATGCTGGTACACTAACAATTCCCGAGGTCCTCATGCACTGGCAAAAAAAAAATAAAAAATAAAAAAATACATAATACACTGGGAGAGAAAATGTGATTATTTCTCTATTGCAGAAAACAAAAACAGGCAGGCCTAGTTAGATGAGGAGGGTGTGAGTTTCTGTTATGAGGTGCGATTCTTGGCTTAGCTGCCTGCTGCAGTAAGCACCAAACAAAATGATTTTCAGACATCTAATGTACAAAGACAGAGATGTAGACAGACATACAGACAGACTCTGTTTTGTTTTGCTCTCCATTGAGGAACATGCAAACAGAAAATACAAATGAGACCGCTAAACAATTCAATCCAGTGGAAAAACAAATTTAACTAATTAGAATTAGAGTGTAGGGGGTTTAAGTATCCACTCACACAGTGAAAGCAACCGGCAAACATAAAATATCCATGATCAGTAAGAGAAGTGTACTAGCTTCTGGAAGCAGGCAAGTGAACTTAGCTGAGAGGAAGAGACAATGAAAAGTGATTTTTTTGTTTTGTTTTCATGCTAATTAAGAAGAGTGTCTCCTCCCTCCCTCCCTCCATACACTCCATCCCTTCTGACTGAGCACTGAGCAGGTGGCGACCGTTATGATGATGCTGCTGCTGTTCTTGTTTAGGTTTGGACACATTAAGATTCCACCGTGCTCTTCCTCCCTCACCATTTGTGTTACTGTCATTTTTCTCCGCCTTCCCTCCTTTCTCTCTCATCCTAACTCTCTCTCATGTGATGTGTTTTTTAGGATTAATGGGGAAAACTAAGGCCACGTTCACAGGTACAAAAACAATCTTTTTTTTCCCCCGTCTTCCCTGGCATCAGTTTTTATTTATTTATTTATTTTTATTTATTTATTAGTATTTGCGTCAAAATGGATCCATTTGCAAATGAGTCAACATGCTACTTCATATTCCAGGCCTATAAGGGGCACTGTTTCTGCTACAGAAATTCACCAACAAGAAGAAAAGGCGGAGCATGCGCATAAAGCTTACACGCTGTGTACAAACAGACAGTATATTTTGCCCTAGTAAACCTAATAATATCTTCCAGCAGGAAGAGAAGCATGTAGTCGTCCATTGTTGTTGTTGTTATGAGACGTTGTCGCGAGATCAGAGGTCGAAGGCTAGAGGTTGAGGGGTGCGGTGATGACGCAAGTATGCGGCTTGCTGTCCAAACGAAGATGCAAGGGCAGTAGTTTCGAATTTTTTCACCCTGGCACCAGGTTTCAAAAAAGTGCGTTTTCAGGCAGTGCATTTACAGGATTCGTTTGGACGATCACTAAAAAAGATGCAAAACGTTTTTACAGTTTACACTAAAAAGCGTTTCCATGTGGATAGCCCCTAAGAGTACAAAGCCACATGTGTAGCGTCGGGGAGGTAAAACGAGGCGGCCACAGGAGGGCTGGGTCAGCCAGGGCTAGGCCGGCAGAAGGTTTGTTAAAACGCTGGAACTGTTTCCAAGATCTTCCACAGAGGCATATGGGGCCTGTTAGCTTGAGAACTGCTGATGTGGATAGCATCAATCAGTTTCCTGCACTGCCCTGCGGTCTGTGGGACTTGCTGGCTGACTGATTGACTGACTGACAGGCAAGCTGGGCTTCAGAGAATAAACAATTTTGGTCTATGAAACAGTTGATCTTCTAATTGTGAACCCCAATTCTTCGAAATGTGCAAGACATGATGGAATTCATTCTTTGTTCGGACCATGAAATGCTTTTTGTCCATTCATTTGATATTGGCCCTCCACTGTCCACATGGCAATGATGGGAGGAGATTCACAATGTGTTTGGATCATTGTGATTAACACCCACTACCCACACAAACACAAACACAATATACAAAGGCATGTAGTCTGCCTTTCCAATATTCACGGCTCACCACTCTGCACCTCTCAAACAACATAATTGCACCTATACATTGGGATGGAGGTAAAGTAATTTCATCATGTGCTATTATGACTGCCCCAGCTGTTATGAATTCAGAAAAATGTGACTCTCTGAAAAGATAATTCATTAATCATTGTTGTACAACCTACGCTTTTTCCATGTTACTCACCTTTTGTGGAAAACACACTTCACGTATTTGAACCAAAATAACAAGAAATGACTATGCAATGACTATGCACTGGTCATTGCACTGTTAAACATATAGCCCAAAGTCAAGAATATCAACATGACATCCTGGAATCCAGAAACCATGTTCCGTCCTCACTACTACATCATATCCGTGAGCTGATTTTAGTATCAAACAACCTGCTGTTATCGTGACATCACAGAGGTGTTTCCTATAATCATTGGGGTTCCACTGTTCCATTTTCTCGAATGAATCCTGTTATTTCAACCACTCAAACAAACCGTATGCTCTGAGCCAGCACTCTGTGAATGACAGAGAGCGAGACAAAGAGAGTCAAGGGGCTGGTTAAGTGCACTGAGTGAGCGGCAGTAATCACAGCTCTGGTAAAAGCACTCCTTTGCTCTGTATAGTGTTCCTCAGAATGGCCCTGCGCTCTGTCTGTCTGACTCTCTCGCTCTCTCTCCCACCCTCTCTTCCTCTATTTTCTCTCTCTGTCTGATAATAGCTCTAGATTGAGTAATTGTGTGTTTGAGTGGGGCTACACTGCAGGGGTAGAACCTGCAATCAGATACCGAGAACATGTTTCTCTCTCTCGCTGTCTGTCTCTCCATTCATACCATGCCTCAGCAGTCTGGCCTCTCCACACCCGGCCCTCCCTCCAGCCATGCGGTTCCTGCAGGCGTTCCTCAACCATCACTCCTCCACTTTTTTTGTTTCCTCAACATACACGCAGTCTCCTCTACACAGCTAGTGAGGGCTGGGGTCAACAGCTGTGAGCCGTGCTGTAATTGATGTCATCATTTCAATTTGAGCTGATTACAGTTCAGAGCTGCTTATCGTGTGACCCGGGGTGGAATAACACACTGTAGGGCCCAGTGAGCTGCCACGCCTGACCAAGCTAAACTGCCGGGCTGGATAGATGAATGGATGGGTTGGCTCAGCCCAGGGCTGCCTTTTCTATTGACTCCTACTACGGAGGTAATGACTGAGCCTATTTCAGGGGCAGGGCTGGTGCGAGTATCTGTGTTGCTGCCATTTAGTGTAGTGCTGTGCTATTATTGTGAATGGCCTGCCCCTCTGTCAACACACTCACACATGACAAAGAGCTCTGCTGGCACAGAACTGGGCGTATGCAGTGTGTACGTTTAGTGTCTTTGTAATGTTAAGTAACTTTTAAACCTTATTAATTGTAGTGATATAACAATCACAACATCATTCAATTAAATTTGTAATGTTACCCTGAAAGACAATTTGTATAGAATTTGCAAAGAACGTTCCATCTCCAAGCACCCGCCACAGAAAAGACATAAATAAAACACCTGTCAATGCTGGGAAAAACTGGCGTTTCTCCTTGCTGTTCATGTTGAATCTTTTCAATGAAAGCACCAAATTAACACTGCTACCTTCCAGCATTCCTACTGTGCACTAACAACACACACCAACAGACTGAAGAACACAGCCATGCATAAATATGGCATATCAGAATATACAAAAGGGCAACACCTGCACAGGATCTGGGCTAATTATCTGCCAGCTAATGATGATACACATACTATGCAAACAGCAGGCATAAAACAAATATCCTTGACTAACACCCAGATCCACCTTCTTGGTTCTTAACTTTTTACTGCATAGCCAGTGGGCAATACCCTTAACCCTCAACACCACTTGTCTGAGCAACACTTGGGAGCAGAGCTGCTGCTAAAAACAGACAAAGACTGATCACTAAAGGAACACTGTCTCTTTCTTTTTTGAATCTGTGGGTGTTGGGGAGCAAAAAGCTGTCTGCCACATTCTTTTTCTCATTTTCCTGACTATCTTTTAATACCATCATTAGGAAAGCTCTACTGCTTGCTGCTACCGCTGCTGGCCAAGAAACACGAGACAGAGAGAGTGAAAGAAGGTAGAGAGCGAAAGGAGCGAGGGGTGGAGAAATGTGTGGACAGGTTTTTGTCATGCAGCGAGGTAAATTTGGATCAGGGGAACTTTGCTTTTGGCTGCTGTCTGTCCCTGCTGTGTGTCAGAGCATCTGACCATACAGTAGGTGTGGCGAGTGCTGGAGCACATGATTCCCACTTCAGCAAGGGTGTGTAGTGTGCATGCACATATGAAAGTGTACAATGAACAACCTGTGTGCTGTCATCCAAGTGTGCACCCACCTGAATTTTATGAATAAACCCCTTCCTCTGTTACAAACTCTGAGTCATGAAGATCACTTGTCACCCATCTGGATCGCATTTCAGCTGGAAATAAAGCTGGATCTCATTTCTGGCTTTTCCCCCGTGCACGCCTATCAGCTACACAGACCTGTGTGACCTGCTGTTCCCACGGTAACCTGAAGCTGCCCTAGAATTTGTCAGAAGTTGCTGATTATGAGGGGTGCTGTGGCCCATCTGGAAAACAGGCACCTCACATTAGAGATAGATATCTGGATATGCAGCACTGTATGTGTTTATGGTTTGAAGGTTAAGCAGATGTTGGTGGAAGATGATGATACTTACAACTTTTTGAAATTATTTTATTCTATTACCTTCTGTCTAGTCGCGTTTTTGTTAAAAAATGTAAAGATGTCTGAAAAAATATACAATAATATGAATCAAAGATAAATTGGCCTATTTGTGAAAAAATATTAACACACTGAAGATAAGATTACTATTGATAAGGTAGCCACTATGATAGCAGTTAAGTTTAAGAATTAAGGGGTCCCTTAAAATGGGCCTAAAAAACGTTGAAGACCACCGGTCTAGTCTATATCAACGATGTTTCATTTACGGGATAGTTCCAGTGCCACTGGAAAATCAGCCGGATGTCCCTCCCCTTCTGCTTTCTTTGTGTTGGCATTCTAAGCTCTGGTCGATTTATGAGGACTATGGTTAACAACTCCTCAGATCTCTCCAGGGTAAATCCAGACCGCTAGCTAGACTATCTGTCCAATCTGAGTTTTCCGTTGCAAGACTAAAACAACGTACACATGTTCCACCCAAACAAGTTCCTTCCTGAGGCTATTTTGCAGCGGCACCGTTGCTCCATCTGGCTCTTAGCGACACCCAAGACGATTGTGATTTGTTTATAGAAATGCCAATAAACCAGAGCACATTTTTATCTTACCAAGGAATGTTATGCAGACTAGCCAGACCCTACTCCGCAGCGCTGTGGAGGTAGGTCTGTCAATGCGAGACTACCTTCTTTTCCATTTACATTATTGCATTTTTCTGAAGATGGTCTATTGAAGATTCTTTTCTTTCTTACTTTCTTTCTTTCTTGGTTTTAACTTTTGCTGGGTCACATTGGTGCATGCTGAGCATTCAGAGTTTAGAAATGGTCACATAATAATACTAATCACTCTCAACAGAATCTCTGTGTGCTTGTGGCAACATAAATGATAAAACCACTTCAGCAATTAAATCATGACTGAGAACTTGCTCTGACTATGCTCTAGTAAACAGTGCTCATAAACAGCAGAAGTACCAACTTTCATAAAAACTAAGAGGCTCTGATTTATTTAATGAAAATTAATGAACTTCCAAAGTGAAAGTCATTGCATTCATGGCATCAGACATTGTACGCACCCTGCGTACAGTGTTAGAGTCCCTAATAGCATGTCACAATGACAGAATTATCTAGCATGGAGAAATATAATAGCCATAACTCCCATCACTATATCTCTCTGTCTCTTCTAGAAAAATGAAAAGCCACTCTGCTGACACTCAACATTCCACATAAGTCCTACGTACGCCACACACACACACACACACACACACACACCTCATACTGTACAGTGTGCTTCCGCCCCTCAACCATCCAGAGAACTTACCAGCTGATCATAGCTTCTGTTCACAGAAATCCAATTCCCTCCAAAGGTCATTAGTCAATTCAAAAGTTTTCTTTGCCCTCTTCATCTTCCCTCCTTTGCCTCTTTATTATTATTTTCTTGTATTTTGGTTTGAACCCTATCTGCCCCTGTCTTGGCTCTCTCCCTCCTTCCCCTCATCACACACCTTGGATCATAGCCAGCAAGAGGTTCTTGGCTGTAAAAGGCAACGCAGGGCAGAAAAGGCTCTAACCAGGTGGTTGGGTCACTGAGAAAGTGGGCACAGCAGGGCGGAGCTGGTTCCGCTGAGTATAAAAAAAGCAGATGCGGGCAGATCTTCAGCAGAACTTGACAGAGCTTGGCTATATTTCTTGTGGGGATGCACCAAATCCAGCTTTTTGGGGTTTGCCGAATACCGAATCCACTGGTTAAGATCCTGCCAAATCCGAGTACCGAATCCTACTCCCATCCTCAGTCCATAAACACAGTAAACGCATTGATGAAGTAAACAACGTCCACGGCCAGGGGTGTCGGACTGAGGGGGAAAAAGGGGACTCAGTACCCAGGGCCCTCATGTGAGGAGGGCCCAAAAAGATGCTAGAATGAATAGCTGTGGATGCAGGGAGGGGCCCATAGAAAATGCCTTTCTACAGGGCCCAGAATTTTGAGCTACGCCTCTTTCCACAGCTTCTAAAATAGTTGCATGTAACAACTTAATATTGAATTCACACGCTCTTTTCAGGAAAGCGCATCGCTATTGCCAGATTTTCGCTAACTAGTGTATGATGAAGTTATGTTGGGTGGGTGAAATTAGAAAGCTAACGTTAGCTAACGATCAGCAGCTGGCAGTTCAGTCGCTCTGCTCCCACGGTAGGGAGACTCATTTACCGAGAGAACAGCTGACAGCCAGGAGAGGCACTGTCTGGTTAACAGCTGTGACTGTCCTTCCTTTGCAGTAACTCAAGTTGCTGCATTTTGGCTGCTGTCTGTAGATTCTTTAATGCACACTTCGTATTCTTTAGGATATTTCATGCGCAAATGTTTTAACAGCGGCGATGTTGTGTATTGTTTAGGTTCCTTGTCACCACGAGACAAATTGGCATTTGCAAATTGATCATGTAGCTCGACTTGAATCGCCTTTTATTGACTTAAAATACTGCCAAACAACACTTTTTCTGCTCACAAGTTCCATTTTCCATTTCAGTCCACCTACGTAAACACATTCCCGTAATCAACGGCAGCGTCATTACATCGAGTGCGCAGCATAGTGCGCGTAGTGCTAGCATAGGGTTCGGTGGGAAAAGGTTCTAAGGTTCGGCAGTAACCGAACCCTGTCAAAAAAAAAAAAAAATATTCAGCCGAATCCGGAACCGAATCCTGGACTCGGTACATTCCTAATTTCTAAGCATGCCTGAGGAGGTTGTAAGAATTGATTAGTAATGACAGGAGTTGCTCAGAGGCACGCAGAAACAAATTAAATATAAGTGGACACTAATGTGATTATATAAAAAGGCTTTTCCTTTTTTGACTATTTGGTGTGGCTATTCCAGCACTGATGAATAATTTGTCCTATACAATTTCATTGTTAACGACAGTCTTTTACTCCTCAGCAATTTTAACTAGGCAAATTCAAAACAGCCTCAACCAACATAATTTTAAAAGCTATGTTCACATTGTTCACAGCACTCACATGCTCATAATTCCTTCTGTCCATACGGACCCTGAAGAAATCCCTTTCTAATGAATCTTTAATATAAGCATTGGGGGACAACATCCTCAGTCCTTATCCAGCAGGAATTTAGCTGGAGCCAGTATAAATACATCAGCAGTCTGAGTTAGACAAAGTGACTATTTTCATATATTATATTCTTTTTCGAATAAAATTCCTTATTTGTTTTATCGTTCAGTGTTTTCTTGCTTAACTGTGGCGGAGGGACAATAAAATAAAGACGTAATTTTGTACTAAACAGACCATAACTCCACTTGATTCATCTAACTTGGATTGCTAAAGTTTTATATTAGCTTTGACTGCACTTAAAGGTGCCCTGTGCAGTTATGTTAACATTCAGTATTTGTCACCAAAATATATTGTGTGAATCCTTGAGGCCTGACAGCTGTGTTAAATGCATTTACTTTATCATAAAACTTACAGTCTTCTTTCTTTTGCCTTTGGTGGTGGATTGCTACATTACCACCACCAATTGTCCAACAGTGGAATAATGTAAAACTGGCATCAATATTGTGCATTGCGTTGCCCACAAGCTTGTGTGTATACATGTCCATCCTTGTGCATGTGCATGATACAAACAAAATGGCGACCTGCTTGTAACACAACAATTATTAAAGTTAACAATGTTTTAACGTACAGCATGTGAGTATTATTATATGGAAGACAGACTTAGAAACATGTGACCCCATCCTTTTACATCCTGGCAGTGCATTCAGCCACTTAGGTGCAAACTGGTAATCTGTTATTTATTTATTTATTATTTAACAACTACACTTTGACAGCAACCTTTCCTAGGAATTGCCAATAGATTGGCAGAATGAAGGGCTGGAGCGAGCAGCAGTAGCAGTGAGTTGCTGCTGGCTGGTGTCAGGCTAAGTGGGCATGTCAGGCCTGTTCTGTCCTGGCTCCCTGCCTGCTCTCTCAGCTGCTTGCTCAGTCCCCTGTGTCCTCAACCCTAAACGGATCCAGTCGCTGCTACTCAGCTCCAGTGGCGGGCTGATCTGGCTAACTAATGAACACTTTTCCTAATGAGGGGAACTCCTCCCTCCAATTTCATCATTCCCAGTACACATGCTTTGCCCATTTTTACTTCTATTTACTTTTTTTCCACTGCCCCGAGGCTTATCTCTTGCACTTGTCCCCTACACCTCATCCTCTGGGAACTGGTCTCCATCTTTCTACATCCTCTCATCTCAGCAGTTCCTGTGTACAATCTTCACACAATCTATCTCTCACTTCTCTCCCTTGCAGACAGCCATTCACCAATTGTTTGCCATCTCTTTTCCTCTATTTGTCAGCTCTATTAAAAGCATTTACAATTCAAGCTATTTCAGCAACTGTTGTGCAACCAAAATATAATATGGTGGCAGCTTCAATTCAAATGCTGATGTAGTGTCTGCTATTTGTCCAAGGCTTCACCATCGGCATATAATGAGCAGTACAAGCCAGCTAAATGTTATTCTAAAAGCATTGTGCTGCGATATCATACATATTGAGGTTATCTGTGAAATATCAGTGTACTGCTTTAATAATCCCTTCCTCCTTATACATGAGCAAACTAAAAGGGGCAGAGGACAGAGGGATGAAAACGTGACTCAGGCATTTCTCATGGCAGGCTTGGTGTTACAACCAGTTTAGAGGAGAAAATCAGTGTAAATCATAAGTTTGACCACATTACAACCTCTGAGCTATGGGGACAACCAGAAAGACTCACCAGGGACAGAGATGGGGTCAAGGGGCAAAAATCTATTGCTTTTGCTATTATGTTAAACTTTTATTCCAACCTTTTTCAAACAAAGAGCTCCCCTACAAATTTAGACATGCATCATCTGCTCTCTCGTGTTAGCTTGTGTCTCTCTGTCCACAGGCACCTTCACAGAGAGCTCAGTAAACATTTTAGCAGTTCGACAGATAAGAGTTAACACAGGTTTGTTCACTCACCAGGCCGTCACAGTTGCTGATAGCCACAGTGGCTCCTGGTGTGTCTGTGATGTCCCCCACATACAAGCATTCATCATGCAGTGGCTCAGAGTGCCGGGCGCTGTCGCTGTCATCATGCCACTCCATCTTGGCTCCGGGGGCCACCAGCCTGGCATTGTGGCGCAAGCGCAGGTGGAACTCCCGGCCAAAGATGGTGACGTTGTAGTAAAGCCTTTCCCGAAAGGCCACAGGCTCTCCTTTTGGTCCTTCCCACTCATCATTGCCTACTCCTACCTCCCTCTTCCGGCGCCTACGGGACTGCCCTCCTGCCACTCGGCCAGCTGAGACGGCGTGTGACAGGAAGCGGCCCTCTGCGTCCACACTGATCGGCCTCACCAGTCCATACTCCCCCAGGACATGCTGCAGGGAGTCTGGGAACAGGACAGTTAAGGGGAGAGAGAGGGAATGATGGGTGAGAGGAGAGAGGAGAACATGAGGCAGGGGCAGGTGCAAGATGGAAAAATTGTTATGAAAATGTGGAAAAGGGCGAGAAGGAAGACAATCAAAGATTAAAGATAAGAAAAAGAAACCACAGCATGGAGAGGAGGAGATGTCATGGGAAAAGTGTGGTGATAAACAGTGGAAAAAATGGGGAGTCATGTGTGCAGTGTGAATAGGAGGATGGAAAAAAGAGGTGGAAGGAAATATAAGGGATCAGAAAACTGTCAAGCATGCCATGGAATTATTTATTCCTTATTCTGCATCATAATAATAAATAAAATAAATAAAAGCCTTAACCTTTCATTCACACACTCTCTCTAAAAGTAACCTCAGTACAGTCCACACACACACACACACACACACACAATTTGTGTAATTCAATCGCAGTAAAGATGGAGATACAAAATACTGTGAAAGCCCATGGAGCTCAGCCCTCAGGTCAATATGCCTATTCACTGGCAATGCCAATAAACCTTCGTTCACTGCAGGACCTCCTTCAGGTGTGTGTTTATTCAGTCGGACACACACACACACACACACACACACACACACACACACAGCCCCACCCATGAACCCAGAGGCGACCCCGGTGCTCGGCACTGTGCGTTTGCAAACGGCAGCCTCAGCAGTGCGCGCTGCGCTTCTGACACCTTCTGTGCCCTTCTACCGTCAACAGGAAAGCCAGTACAAGATCAAGGTGCTAATTGCGGCTTTCTCACGCTGTTTTCTCTCTGCCAGGCTGCTCGATCGAGGACAGTGATTTCTATAACCTCGACACTGACTGAATAAAAAAAGGAATACCAAACCCTCTTATTAAGCGCTTTCTATATGATGCACAATGGATTAGTATTTTTTCAATCATTTATCCTATAATCATCATAATGTTAAATTATCATTATTGTAAATTAACTACATACTAATTAATGCACCTAAAGACAGTTCATGCCTCTGACATTGACTTGGATTAGGTTAAGGGACATGGGACTCTCTGTGACTGGGACAACACTGGTGCATTTTTTAGGCGAACTGTCAATGCCATTAGAATCAGAGACAGTTATGCTATCATCTCATAGCCTATGTAGTCCAGGTGCATTTGTTATTATTATTTTTTTTTTATAAAGTTTGCTGACTAAACCAATAAAACCCAAAACACTGTTAATGTGTCTTGAGCCTCCATGCCAGAGGAATGATTTGATAATAGTGTGATCGATAGGCTGACATCCGACTCCAGCGTTCTGTGACAGATCAATAAATGCGACAGCGGCAAAATCTGATAATGTTAGGCTACTTCCCTGCAAAATCCGACAGTAAACCGGGGCATCTGATGCCCCTTTACACCCTAGATAACATTATCCACTGGATGGAGAAAACATATCACAACACTGCTTGCACCGCTGAGGGACCTCCAGAAAGACCCTGCAAACCCAGCAGGACGCACAGAAGTTGCAAACGCGTCCTACAATGTTGTTTTCAAAAACTGCAAAAGCATGCCAAAAATTAGACACATGAAGGAGAAACCGGACAGTGTTTATGCCGAGCTACGCTGAGCTCCAGACTTCCAGTGAGCGCATGGAGAGCCCCGTGCAGCCCTGCTGATAAGAGATCAGCAGATACGTAGAACAACATAAACACTGACCACGTTTAAAACTGTAGGTCTACTGTACGTACCAACGCTACTGGCGATGTAAAGGCCGCTGGTGTGCAGCAGAAAGGCCGTTAGAATAATTAGGACAGTAAATCCAGGCGAGAGACCCATGGCAGCTCCGAACTGCGCAGGTGAGAGAGTGGGACTCCTGGCTCCAGTGTGGTGAAGTTCCCCGCCTGGCGCGACCAGCCACGCCACGACAGCAACAGCACAGCAGCCCGCAACTAGACTGCCAAGTGCACCGGGAGAGACGGAGCTCTCCTCCCCTCTCTCTCTCCTGCTCTCCGCCGAGGTCTCTCTCTCTCTCTCTCTCTCTCTCTCTCACACACTCTAACTCAACTCTCCTCCTCTCGTTCCTCCTATGTCTCTTTCTCTCAACTTCTCTCTCACATTGTGCGTGCTCCCCCACTCTTTACCTGCTCTGACAACTCCCTGACTCTACACGCTCACACACACACATGCACACAAACCGGGCACCGGGCGCCCACACACTGCCTGTGTGTCTTTCCTGTGTAGATGAGGATATTTCAGAGAGCGCTGGCCGTGCCTCAGACAGACTGACTGACATGTCCGCTGACAGCTCTCATCGACACGAAATGCAGTGAAATTAACGGACAAGCTGCTTTATCACAACTCCTCATTTTTTTGCAACTTGGACGCGCTCTCTGGTTTGAAAACTACTGTTCAACTCTCCCCTCCGCTGATCCCTGATGTGCTGCAAGCAATGCCTAAACTTTGAATATCCCGTCAAGTGTCCCGGCTTGGGTGAGCAGCTGCGCCCCGTGTGGCTCACATGCGGAACCGCAAAGGGCCCAAGGGTCCAATTTACAGACAGAAGAAAAATTCTTACTAGCCCTAACCTGCTTGCCCTCATTTAATACATCATTTACCCCTCTTGACCACTAATCTGAGATTGTTGCCAACACTGATGAGCAGCACAAGGCGAAAAACTGATAACAGAAATGGTTTCATGTTTTCTGTTCTTTAAAAAAAAAAATTAATGTAATACAACATGGACAACGACAAAAATTAATAAAATTAGGCCCAACTATTTTTGAAGAAATACCAAAACCAGGTATTACGATTAGTACCAATTAGCAATAAAGTATGTAAACTTCAAAAAGCTCAGATTTTATTTATAGTCTTTGGTGTCAGGTTTTAAAGGCCACACAAAGCAAAAAAATAGCTTAAAATAAGCAAAATCTCATATAAAGCAGAACAGCCTTAAATGATCACAATGGGCCAAATAATGACGAAGTGCGTAATACAGACCGCTATTGTACGACACCATGAAGAGCGGTCATTGAACAGAGGTAAAACTCACTGACAGAGACAGATTAGTGGGGGGCAGGATGGTCATTTTAATCTGTTTAGCCATTTTACACAGAGCAGGAATTAAAAAAATGATCAATCAACATTGTTCCTTGTACGTTTTAATTCGTATATCAAACTAACGTCAATATTGCTGCAAGTCCTAGTGGTATTAGTCCACAAAAGGGCAATCAATATATATATATATATATAAAATCTCTCCTGTGGTTAAAATTACATCAGAAAATATGTATAAGTTTAGACAAAGGCAATACCCTTCAGCCTGTGGTTTTGACATTGATCTGAAATTAACTTCTAATCCACTCTTGACATTTAATATAATGCTAAACACAAAGTTGATCTTAGAGGGGTCCAATGCCATTCATGAAATTTGAATTTTCTATCATAGTGTTCTATCATAATTTTATATGAAATTTCGCTCTGATTTCTGAAAAGTTCAGAGAAGTTATCCATCCATCCATCTTCATCTGCTTATCCGGTATCGGGTCGCGGGGGCAGCAGCTCCAGTAGGGGACCCCAAACTTTCCTTTCCCGAGCCACATCAACCAGCTCCGACTGGGGGATCCCGAGGCGTTCCCCGGCCAGGTTAGAGATATAATCTCTCCACCTAGTCCTGGGTCTTCCCCGAGACCTCCTCCCAGCTGGATGTGCCTGGAACACCTCTCTAGGGAGGCGCCCAGGAGGCATCCTCACCATATGCCCGAACCACCTCAACTGGCTCCTTTTGACGCAAAGGAGCAGCGGCTCTACTTCGAGCTCCTCTCGGATGACTGAGCTTCTTACCCTATCTCTAAGGGAGACACCAGCCACCCTCCTGAGGAAACCCATTTCGGACACTTGTACCCTTGATCTCGTTCTTTCGGTCATGACCCAGCCTTCATGACCATAGGTGAGGGTAGGAATGAAAACTGACCGGTAGATCGAGAGCTTTGCCTTCTGGCTCAGCTCACTTTTTGTCACAACGGTGCGATAAATGGAATGTAATACCGCAATTCTCTGACCAATCTCACACTCCATGTTCCCCCCATGGGCCCCAGCTTCAGCAATGGAAACTTTGAACATTGTCCACTCAGGTTCAATGCCCTCAGCCTCCACAGGGATGCCCGAATAGCTCCGCCGGAGGTGTAAGTTGAAAGTCCGTCAGACAGGGGCCTCCTCCAGACTTTCCCAATTTACCCACACTACCCGTTTAGGCTTACCAGGTCTGTCCAGAGTCTTCCCCCACCCCCTGACCCAACTCACCACCAGATGGTGATCAGTTGACAGCTCCGCCCCTCTCTTCACCCGAGTGTCCAAAACATACGGCCTCAGATCAGATGAAACGATTATAAAATCGATCATTGACCTTTGGCCTAAGGTGCTCTGGTACCACGTACACTTATGAGCATCCCTATGTTCGAACATGGTGTTTGTGATGGACAATCCATGACTAGCACAGAAGTCCAACAACAGACAACCGCTCTGGTTCAGATCAAGGAGGCCGTTCCTCCCAATCACGCCTCTCCAAGTATCTCCATCATCACCCACGTGTGCGTTGAAGTCTCCCAGCAGAACTATGGAGTCCCTACCAGAGCCCCATACAGGACTCCATTCAAGGTCTCCAAGAAGGCCGAATACTCCGAACTCTTGTTTGGTGCATATGCATAAACAACAGTCAGAGTTTTCACCCCCATCATCCGCAGGCGTAGGGAGGCAACCCTCTTGTCCTCCAACGCAGCGAAGCTCAGCCAGGGGCTTGTGAGTATCCCCACACCCGCCCGCCGCCTCACACCCTGGGCAACTCCAGAGTAGGACAGAGTCCAACCCTATCCAGGAGAACCGAGACTGTGCGTAGAGGTAAGCCCCACCAGATCTAACTGGTAGCGCTCCACCTCCCGCACAAGTTCCGGCTCCTTCCCCCACAGAGAGGTGACATTCCACGTCCCCAGAGCCAGCCTCTGCCACCCGGGTCTGGTCTGTCGAAGCCCCTGACCTTCGCTGCCACCCATACGGCAGTGCACCCGACCCCATAGGTTCCTCCCACAGGTGGTGGGCCCATGGGCTGCTCAGAGAGGTTAGTATTGTTTTACTCATTGAGTATGCTAGCATGCTCACTGTAGCAATTAACGCAAAACAATGCTCTGCCTGTGGAGCCTCACAGAGGTGATATTGCACTTGTTTCCACAAGTAGTATTTCCACTGGGCGCCTCGATAGCTCACCTGGTAGAGCAGGCGCCAGTGGAAAGAGGTTTAACTCCTTGATGCAGTTGCCGCAGGTTCGAGTCTGACCTGTGGCCCTTTGCTGTATGTCACTTCCCCTCTCTCTCCCCTTTCATGTCTTTGCTGTCCTATTCAAATAAAGTAATTAAAACAATCTTTAAACAAAAAAAGTAGTATTCACACTAAATTTCACATATCCTAATGTGTGTGTTTTGAGAAAAAGTGTGATCCAGAAACAAGAGATGTATTTGTTAGAGTTTGTGTTTGCTTTGATTGGCAGGTCTCTCAGCTCATCACATTCAGCCCTGGTGGCGGATGGCTCACCTCTACTGACAAAGGTTTAGCAAGACATCTTTGGTTCAATGAAGACAAAATCAGAAGTGCTCTTTATGGTCCATTTATTTTCTTAACAGACACACTAACTGAATGACTGTGCATGAACAAACATTTCATAGTAAGACACATAGCCCCATCCATAGGTAATCAGTTGATTGAAAAAGGCTATGTCAGTGACATGACAACACTGTGGAGGTGCTTTGGTTTCAAACACCTAATAGACCTAACAGAAGGTTTTCTGGTTTCAGTTATACTGCAGAAAGCAGTAAATCCAAACTAAAATACTTAACATAGTCTTAATATACCTATGATTAAGGCTGCGTCAGACCGTCCGGCAAAAAGGTAGGTCTTTTCATTCATTTTGAATGGGGGTACTGCGTTTAGGCTGCGGTGGGGTCTGCCGCAGCGGGCCTGCGGCGAAGAGTTGAGATGGACTCAGCTTTTGATGAAACACAACCCTATGTCACGCTGCGGTGGACAATCATGTAACTGGAGATCAGACTTGTCCGTGTGTTTTGAGCTATGCTTCGAGTAGTGTGAGAATCATAGACAGTATAACCCTGGATTTCCACCAACTGCAGTATGGCTACGGATCGGCTCCACTGCGTGTCTGCTCCGTGCTCCGCTGTCCTTCAATACCCACCATGTCCGGATCTCGCAAATTCACGTATGATCGCGCATTGTAGTTTCTACAATCAGAACAAACTGCCCTGGAGTGTAATAGCCGAAAGTTTCTTGCAACAACAAAGCACTTGCAACGTCTCGCTTGTCTCTTTTTTCTTTCTTCTCTCTTCTGTGAAACAAAGCTGCCTTCAAGTGCGTCAAAAACGCCAAGATCTATAAACGGTCTGACGAAAAACAGAATTGTGAAATATAAAGTTTACTCATGCTACACTGGGGGGGTTAAAGAACCAAACAGGAGTCACACAAATAAACTGTTTCATAGACACTCTCCCCGCCACACAAACCTACGACAAAACGCTGGATCGCTTTTTTTGATCTGAACACAACGTAATGTCACAAACAGTATGTCCATGTACACTCTATTACTTGGCCTTGTGGCGTCAACGCAGACTCTGATTTTCTTATATTCTGTGATGGCCATTCCCCCTAATTAGGAGTGGTTTCATGGACTACAGGACAAAGTGAAACTCCAAGGATTCCTCAGCTGCTACATCATCACTGAACTTTTACAGGAAGCTCCGGAGAGCAGACTGAATAAATTTCCACCTCCGTCTCTTGAATCATCCAGTATCTTACAATGCACTATTCAGGACCTGTATGCCAGAACATAGGAGTAAAGCCATTCTGAAGGCAATGTTCTTGTTTCTTTTAAGTTTTTCTACTAAGATCAGTTTAATCTTGTTGCTGTAACTTAAAGGTCGCATGACATGGTGCTCTTTGGGTGCTTTTATATAGACCTTAGTGGTCCCTTAATACTGTATCTGAAGTCTCTTTCCCAAAATTCAGCCTTGCTGCAGAATTACAGCCACTAGAGCCAGTCCTACAATGAGCTTTCCTTAGTATGTGGACTAAGGAGAGAGGGGGCTCCTTATGACCTCATAAGGAGCAAGATTCCAGATCGGCCCATCTGAGCTTCATTTTCTCAAAGGCAGAGCAGGATACCCAGGGCTTGGTTTACACTTGTCACCATTTCTAGCCACTGGGGGAATATAGGCAGGCTGGGGGAATGCATAGTAATGTTTAAAAAACTGAAATTGTCATGCCATGGGACCTTTAAACATTTTTGGAATGTGAATTCAGTCTACTGTATCTCATTGAAATTAGATTCATCTGCAACTATTTAGCAAAACCAAAATACCTTTAGTTTGTGGTGTTGTTTTGCAACATACCAGATATTTTATTCTACCAAATCTGTGCATGGCAGCTATGAATGGCCAAGGTTATGACACATAAAACCACTAGGAAAAAATTGAGGCCTTAGCAAAATTGAAGTGCTCAAGACTAGTAAGAGACACCACACAATATGCAAACTCATGCTCATCCTATACCCTGACCTCCACATCTTTACTTTTCACTGCAATGTATGAACATCTCACTACTTACTGCAACGCCACTGAACATAAATCACTAAGTGGGTTTACTGTCCGCCACACTTATGAGGCTAAGACAAGTCCACTTTTTCAAACCTGCAACATATAATTAAAGATAATGAACAGACAAATGTCTTAACAAATCCTGCAAACATGTTTTACCCTCCCTCAGCTATTGAAGTTGTGTGGAAGTTTATTTTTCTGCATCACAGCCTGCAGAGATGCCACACATACCAGCAGAGGCCCTAGGTAGGATGCAGACAGGGGGAAACGGCAGCAGGAAAAAATGAGAAAGCTGGAAAGCGCCAAAAATTGATATTGAAAAGGATTTTAGGCCATTAGGCTTGGAAAAAAGGAGAACTAGATGTTAGAGAAAGATAAGAAGAGTAAAGGTCAAAAGAGAGACAGGGAGAGAGAAAGTGGAAAAAAATGAACAAAGGTGGACATATCTGGGCCAGCATGGACACACACATGCACATGTAAACACAGCCCAATAATACCTGGAGGTCTCCGCTATACAAACACAGATCCTCCACTGAGAGAGAAAGGGTGTGTGTGTGTGGGTTACAGCGAGAGGTCATCTTTCACCAAGCATCGAGATCACACCTGGGCTCTCAGTGCATAGATCTCCACAGGGCTGTTTGAGCGCGCGTTCTCAAACACACACACACACACACACACACACACACACACTTTGCCTTCAGCCCACGTTGTCACAAAACATGAAAATGTCACAGTGTTCCCAAGTCTGTGTACCCGGCATGCATCTCTGTGAGCAGAGGACTCCCGCCCCCAACACATCCGCAACATCCCCATTACCAAACCTGCCACCCCTCTCCTCATCCTCACCTCCCACCACCTCCTCCCTCACCACCGCTTTGCTGTTGCCATGGAGATACCAAGCCCTGCACCTTGAAAAGTCTACTTGGAAGGAGCAGGGGAGAGACAGACAATAATATCCCTCTTCCCACACACACAAACAGACACACACACGCAAACCCTTGTGGTTGTAGAGGTTATTATAACAAGGTTTGGCAACCTGTTGTGTTCTGAATGTGTTGCACTGTATGTGGTTAATATAGAGTGTAATTACACTTTATCATGTTAACTGATCACTTCAGTGTTTATCTTCCACTACAGTCAATGCTGTGTGGTAGTATTCAAGCAAATTCTTAGAAAACTCTCTGCACAATAAAATGCTACAACATTAAAGAACAAGAATAAGACCCTCACATGCACTTATTTGTTTATTATAATTACCTTCAGTTTACAACAGCAAAGGAGTGTCATCTTTCCAAGGGACGTTCTTAGTAAAAGGTTTTGAAATAAAAAGATTATCTGATTTTTGTTTGCTAAAATTTGTGTTTTATTGGTCTGACTTTAGTGTCATGTGTAGTCCATCTAAGCATTTATGCACCTTTTCTCACTTGCAACTTAAATATGCTGCATGTGTTAAGGGCTATACGGAGTGAGCATATGCCACATTGTGTCCTGCAGGGCCGCAATGGCCTGTCTCTCCAATGACTCCTGCTGTCCTAGCAAGGTCAGGCAGCAGGCCACCATGTGTACCCATGTATTAGCATGCCTTATGAGTGCAAGGACAGGTGTTCCCAGTGTCTCAGAGAGGTTACATGATGAGGCATCAAAGCCCCATGACAGCACATCAGGCCAAAGCCATGAACCCCAGCATCGGCAGGTGGCTGCTGAAAGTCAATTCACATAACTCCAAATGGAGAGCAATGCACCGGGGAGTGTGTGTGTGTGTGTGTGTGTGTGTGTGTGTGTGTGTGTGTATGTGTGTGTGTGTGTGTAAAAACACAGAGGAGCACATCACAATGCTAAATTCAGCAGAGATCGTATGGGTGCCCTGCAAATTGAAGTTGTTAAAGACAGTTTAACTTGACAAACCCCACCAGAAAACCAATACCAGCATGTGTCTGCATCAACAGAAAGGGACAAACAATTTACCTTGCCCTCTTATGTTGCAGTTTGTGTGTAAGAGTTACACAAAATTAGGATTAAAGCTAGAAGGAGACACATAGGAAACAGAGCATAAACTGAAGAGAGTTAGTGAGTTGGAGGTAAATTGAGTGATTTGGATTAAAATCACCTTGTTGTTTTTGGCTCAGTTTATTAGTCATGATTCTCCAACCCAGTGGCATCCGGAGTTCCATCTCCAGTTGTAAAAAACATCTTAATGGGAACAACAGGTATTATTTAATCAAAAGGAAAAACACCAAAAACTAATTTTATCTACAGTGGCTCAGACTGAAAAGGCCAATCACTGGTGATGTCCAAATCACAACTCTAACCAGACCAACAACCGCAATGTGTGTGCACCTTCAACAAGAAGAATGATCATCATGAACAAGAGTTAAAAGCAATGGGAGAAACAAAGACTGGTGGTATGGTATTGATTTTTTAGACTGTAACAAAAAAAGGATCCCATAGACTACAACCAAGTGGCCTTTTGTCTAATCTAATAGCTGGGTTTATAGAGAAATATACACTATGTATCATGATAACAATTTGTGTAATTCAATCGCAGTAAAAGATGGAGACATACAAAATAGTGTGAAAGCCCATGGAGCTCAGCCCCCTGGTCAATAGCGCCTTTACTTATTCACTGGCGATGCCAATAAACCACAGGTGTGTGTTTATTTAGTCGGACACACACACACACACACACACACACACACACACACACACACACACACACACACACACACACACACACACACACACACACACACACACACACACACACACACACACACACACACACACACACACACACACACACACACACACACACACACACACACACACACACACACACACACACACACACACACACACACACACACACACACACACACACACACACACACACACACACACACACACACACACACACACACACACACACACACACACACACACACACACACACCTATTGACTGTATATGCACCATATGTTATCTAAGCTCTCAGTGGGTGCCTGTGGCCTATTTCCCCTTTATGCCCTCAACTGATCTGATTGGCTCAGGCACCCTTTTGGATAACAGATCACCTTGGATCTGAAGCATGGAGACGTGCTTGTTTCTGCATTACCAATATCTAAAGCAGCTGTACTGAAAAAGCGTAACCAAGGTTTTTACTGGGCATCATTACAGTATTATTAGATTAGGTATGCTCTGTACACAATTAAAATACTCCTACAATTTTTAAACAGTTTTTGGAGAAATAAGGTTTTTTGTTTTCTTTTTTAAAATTCTTCTCTTGTCCAGTGCTAAATTCATATTTCTTAATCTTCCACTTTTCAAAAGGAGGATTAGGATTCAATTTCTTGTATTTTTCCGGATGATTTTAATCTTAGTTTGGACCTGGTATGTTCAAGCAACCAGGGCAACGGACAAGTGGATTTTCCCAGGCTTTCCCAGCAAAGAGATTCTGCTCCCTGACCTGTGTGGCTCAGTGGCTGCTAAATTTAACCTGACCAGAGGAAGCTCAAGGTCCTGCCAAGGAATGAGTACTGTTGTTGGATTGTAATTATCAAAGGTGGGAAAGTGTATATATATATATATATATATATATATATATATATATATATATATATATATATATATATATATATATATATATATATATATATATATATATATAAAATCCCCCTCTCACCCCTTGTGGGGTGGTAAGTCATCCTCAAGCTCGGGTCCTCTACCAGAGGCCTGGGAGTTTGCGGGTTCTGCGCAGTATCTTAGCTGTTCCTAGAACGGCACTCTTCTGGACAGAGACCTCTGATGTTTTACCTGGAATCTGCTGGAGCCACTCTCCCAGTTTGGGGGCCACAGCCCCTAGTGCTCCGATTACCACTGGCACCACTGTTGCTCTTACTTTCCACATCTTTTCTAGCTCCTCTTTCAGCCCTTGGTATTTCTCAAGCTTCTCGTGTTCCTTCTTCTTGATGTTGCTGTCGCTTGGGATAGCCACATCTATCACTACTGCCTTCTTCTGCTGTTTGTCGATCAACACAATGTCTGGTTGGTTAGCCATCACCAGTTTGTCAGTCTGGATCTTGAAGTGCCACAGGATCTTTGCTCGGTCGTTCTTGACTACCTTAGGAGGTGTCTTCCATTTTGACCTTGGGACTTCCAGCCCATACTCGTGGCAGATGTTCCTGTACACTATGACAGCTACCTGGTTATGGCGTTCCATGTACGCACTTCCTGCCTGCATCTTACACCCTGCTGTTATGTGCTGTACTGTCTCAGGGGCATCCTTGCACAGTCTGCACCTGGGGTCCTGCCTGGTGTGGTAGACCCCAGCCTCTATTGATCTTGTACTGAGTGCCTGTTCTTGTGCTGCCATGATTAGTGCCTCTGTGCTGTCCTTCAGTCCAGCCTTTTCCAGCCACTGGTAGGATTTCTTGATATCAGCTACTTCTATTTGTCTGTGGTACACACCGTGCAGCGGCTTGTCCCTCCATGATGGTTCTTCTTCTTCCTTGTCCTCACCTTCGGGTTTCTGCTGCCTGAGGTATTCACTAAGCCCTTCATCTTTGGGGGCCATCTTTCTGATGTACTCCTGGATCTTCATTGTTTCATCCTGGACAGTGGTCTTGACACTCACTAGCCCTCGGCCTCCCTCGCTACGCTTGGTGTACAGTCTCAGGGTGCTGGATTTGGGGTGAAACCCTCCATGCATTGTGAGGAGCTTTCTCGTCTTGATGTCAGTAAACTCTAAATCCTCCTTTGGCCTGTTTATTATACCAGCGGGGTATCTGATGACTGGCAGGGCGTATGTGTTGATGGCTCGGATCTTGTTTTTCCCATTCCGCTGACTTTTCAGGACCTGCCTCACTCTTTGTAGGTATTTGGCTGTGGCGGTCTTCCTTGCTGCCTCCTCATGGTTTCCGTTAGCCTGTGGCACCCCAAGGTATTTGTAGCTATCCTGAACATCTGCAATGTGGCCTTCTGGTAGTTTGATCCCCTCAGTTCTGATCATCTTCCCTCTTTTTGACCATGCAACCACACTTGTCCAGTCCGAACGACATTCCAATGTCGTTGCTGTAGATCCTGGTAGTGTGGATCAGTGAGTCGATGTCTCGCTCATTTCTGGCATACAGCTTGATGTCATCCATGTAGAAGAGGTGACTGATGATTGTTCCGCTTCGGAATTGGTAGTCTTTGTGATGATCTGGCTGAGGGGGTTCAGGCCTATGCAGAACAGCAGCGGGGATAATGCATCGCCTTGGTATATGCCGCACTTGATGGTAACTTGTGCAATTGGCTTTGAGTTGGCTTCCAGACTTGTTTTCCACAGCCTCATTGAGTTCTTGAAGGCTATTAGTGTCCTGTTGACCTTGTACATCTCCAAGCATTCCAGTATCCATGTATGTGGCTGTGATGTGTGGGCCAGAGTGGCTACGATGGTGGTAGGTAGGCAGACTCAGACATTGTACGTTTCCAAAGATAATTATTTATTTCCAATGGTCTGCAGTACCTGGATAATTAAATACTCAAAATTTACAAACAATTACACATTCCACTAGTAGCAGCCCAGCCTCACCTCCTTCCCCCGGGAGGACAAATCCTACTCTTTATATAGGGTTGTCAATTCACACCCTACTGCTTCAGTCCACCCCATCCTAAAGCAGGTTGATCAAATCCATAACATTAATACCCAACAATCTCTTAACCTATGGAACTTTGTTACCAGTTCCCTCCTATCCTACTGACTTCAAACAGATCACGGTTATTCATACCTTGTCTTATATAAAAACCAAAAACAACCAAAATAAACATTCCTGTACACAAGAAACCCCTCTACTTGGTTTGGCCCGGTGATGTCATCCCTGTAGCCCTTTTCCTATAAAACAGGAAATGCTTAGGCCGGCCCCTCCCCAAACAATTGTCCTGCATGGTGGAACTAAACAAAGGAACAAATTGTAAGTATTAACACAGGGAAACCTTTAAACCATAATTAAACTTACAACCTAATAAAATGGAACTGAAACTAACATGACTGTGTGTTTACTTTACTAATGACCTGTACCGGACAAGTGGTGAGCAAACCCACTTCGTCACACACCCTCCCCCTTAAAACCGTTACTCCTCAGAGTCACGGGATAGGAAGTCAGCAATGACATTCTTCTTTCCTGGTCTGTACCGGACCTGAAAACGATACGGCTGAAGTGACAAGTACCATCTAGTAATTCTAGCATTAGTGTCCTTCATTTTGTGGATCCATTGCAAAGCACTATGATCAGTCTCAAGAAGAAACTCTTTGCCAATGAGATAATATTTCAAGGTGTCTAAAGCCCATTTAATAGCTAGAGCTTCCTTTTCAACAGTTGAGTACCTCTTTTCCCTTGGGAAGAGTTTTCGGCTGATATACTGGACCGGCAACTGGTTTCCATTTTCACCTTGCAGTAACACAGCTCCGAGACCTACTCCAGAAGCATCCGTCTGCACAGTAAAGGGAAGAGTGAAATCTGGGCATTGCAAAACAGGTTCTTGACATAGACAGTTTTTTAAGTCTTTGAAAGCATTCTCACTTTCGTAAGTCCATTTAACCTTTACAGGGCTGGCTTTGCTAGTCATGTCAGTTAGTACAGCAGATCTTGATGAAAAGTTAGGGATAAGTCTGCGATACCAGCCAACTAACCCCAAGAATGACCTTAGCCTCTTCTTGGTGTTGGGCAGCGGTGAAGCGGCAATCGCCTCTACCTTTCCAACCTGAGGACGGATACCTCCTCCTCCAATCACATAGCCAAGGTACTGCACTTCCGACTTGGCAATGTGACACTTCTTTGCATTGAGGACTAGACCAGCACTCTGGATACGTTGAAAGACATTGGCCAGATGTTGCAGATGCTCCTCCCAGGTTCTGCTGAAAATGACAATGTCATCAATGTAGGCTGCTGCATAGTCCTCCACTCCTCTCAAAACTTCATCCACCAGCCGCTGAAACGTTGCAGGTGCTCCATGCAACCCAAACGGCATCACTCTAAATCTGAAAAGGCCACTTGGAACTCTGAAAGTTGTCAAATCCTTCGAAGATTCTGTGAGGGGCACTTGCCAGTACCCTTTGCAGAGGTCCAGAGTTGTTAGAAAGTTAGCCTTCCCCAAGCGCTCAATCAGTTCATCAACCCTTGGCATTGGATAAGGATCAAATGCAGACACAGCATTCAACTTCGAAAAGTTGACACAGAATCTCAGTTTAGAATCATCTTTCTTTGGCACCAACACCACAGTGCTACACCACTCACTGCGAGATGGCTCAATAATCCCTGTAGCCAGCATCTCCTCCACTTCTTGCCTCAGTTCAGGAACAAGACTGGCTGGAATGCGGCAGGTGGTGTCCCTGATAGGCGGCTGTTCTGGTGAATACAGATGGATATGATGTTTAATGAGTTGGGTACAACCTGGCTTCAGACTGAAGAGCTCCTTTGTCATGTGGACTTTCAGCTCCTGGGATTCAACTGCTGTAAGATGGCTTAGGTCAGGAAAAACTGGAGCCCCAGTTGACGAGGGAAAATACTGCTCTTGAAGCGCTTCCTCATCAATCACTGTGCGTGCCCACAGGGTTGTAGACTGTTCTCGTTGATCTACCCACTCCTTCAACAGATTAACATGGAAGACCTGATGCTTTTTCCGGCGGTCTGGCAACAAGAGTTCGTATGTAACTGGGCCCATTTTTTTGTTAATCTTATATGGCCCCTGCCACTTGGCAAGGAGACCACTAGCAGATGTTGGCAGCAGTAGCAGAACTTGCTGACCCTCCTGGAAAACTCTCCTCCTAGAAGCTTTGTCATAACTCTGCTTCTGTTGCTGTTGTGCTTCGGCCAGATTATTATTGGCAAGCTCTTGGAACTGGTCCAGTTTGTCTCTCATCTTCAACACATATGAGAGCTCGCTGCATTGCTGTTGTGGCATGGGACCCCCAGGCCTCCTTTAAGACATCCATTGGACCCCTTACTGAGTGTCCATACGGCAGCTGAAAAGGTGAAACCCAGTTGAGGCTTGTGGGACTTCTCTGTATGCAAACAACAAGAATGGGAGCCACTGGTCCCAGTCTGATCCCGAGTCATTCACAAACTTCCTCAACATGGATTTGAGGGTTTTGTTAAAGCGCTCAACAAGGCCATCTGTTTGTGGATGGTAGGGACTGGTCTTCACACCTTGAATTCCCAACATATTGTACACCTCTTTTAGTAGACTTGAAGTGAAGTTGGTGCCTTGGTCTGTGATGATCTCCTTTGGGATGCCGACTCTGGAAAACATCTGAATGAGACAGTTGACAATCTGGCGGGTCTTGATCTTCTTCAATGGAAAGGCCTCAGGATATCTTGTGGCGTAGTCACAGATCACTAGGATGTACTTGTGGCCTGCACTACTCCTTTCTAGTGGGCCTACAATGTCCATGGCAATGCGGGAAAAGGGTGTATCAATAATGGGCATGCTAATGAGAGGAGCCCTCTCTCTTTTCCTGCCTGGCGCTGTTAACTGACATTGTGGACAAGACTGACAATATTTTACTGTGTCAGCATACTGCTGGGGCCAATAGAAACGAGGAACCATCCTTGCAAATGTTTTTTCTGCCCTAAATGTCCTGCCCATGGGATCGAATGGCTCAGGTTAAGGATTGTGGGTCTGAAACTCTGAGGAACAACTAGCTGATCCCCACTCTGGCTACGGCGATACAGCATGTCTCCCTTGACCACAAATACCTCTTTCCCTCTACCTCCTACTTGGGTTGTCTCCGGCACGCATTTAGCAAACAAAGTTGCTAATGTGGGGTCCTCATTCTGTAGCTTAGCAATGTCACTAGCGATAGCAAAAAGGTCAGACTCTAAAGGTTCAGACACATGCTCTGCTATTTTTGTCCCACTTACTCTATCCTGTCTCCTCTGTCTCCTGCTTTTCTTTTCCTTAGTCTGTCTGGAGTGCTCAAAACCAGTCACCTCCTGATTTGCAAAAGGCAACTCCTCCCACCCCACTGAACTATCCTGCTCCAGCCTGCTTGTAGACCTTGTGACAGCTAGAAAACTAGCACTGGCACAGCTTGCCCTAGTCTCACTTGACTGCTTGGTTATTAATTCAGCAAGGATTGGGAGATCACTGCCTAATACAACCTGATAGGGCAGCTGTTGAAATACGCCTACTAACAGCAAGTAGTTTTGCCCTTCAACCTGGATATCTACTTCAGCAATGGGGTACTCTACCCTATCACCATGAATACAATAAACATCTACGGTCCCTCCACAAAAAATAGCCTCTCTAGGAGACTATCCTGTCTAACTAGGGTGCGATTACTTCCTGAGTCCAAAAGAGCTACACAGGGTCTATCTCCAACTAACACACCCATTGTAAGCTCTTCGCCTTGCCCCTCTGAGACCTCCTCCCTGTCCAGCTCACTAACTGATGACTGGAGAGCAAAACCCATGTAGTTTTTACTAACCGGGACCCTAGGGCACTCTCCTTTAAAATGACCTATCTGACCACATGTATAACATGCCAAGAGGGCTCGGTTTCTAGGTTCAGGTTTAGCTGAATTAGAGGGGACAAAATTTTGTCTTGTGTTCCTAGCTCTAAACTCATTCCCACTAACATGCATACCAGCTGATGAGGGTGGACGGGGCTTGGCTGGAAGGTATTCGTGGGATGGACGGCGGGCAGCCAGGAAAGCTTCAGCCAATTCTGCAGCTTCTTTGGAGGTTTTGGGTTCCGCTCTCTAATCCAGGTACAAAGCTCCGGATTCAGGACTTTAAGAAATTGCTCCATGATGATAGTGTCACCAACTTGTTCCTTTGTCTTGGCATTGGGAGCCATCCATCTGCCATATAAATCCTTGAGGCGTACCTGAAGCTCTCTAGGTGTCTCCCCTTCTCCTGGCACACTGGAACGGAACCTCACTCGATATGTCTCTGCACTGATTTCAAACTTCTGCAAAACAGCACCCTTTATCTTTGCATAGTCCATGGTGTCATCACTATCCATAGCTACATAAGCAGAACGGGCTTTACCAGTTAACAGTGGCGCTAGATGAAGTGCCCATTCCACTTGAGGCCACTGGCAAGCATGAGCAATTCTCTCAAAGGTGATTAAATAATGTTCAATGTCCTCACCTTCATTGTAGGGCTGCATTTTAGGGCTCTTCCATCCAGGAGACCTCACCAAACTGGAATGCTGTTCTCCCAGAACCGCCTGCAATGGATTAGCCTCATGGCTGACTTGGCTTGTTAAGATGCGAGGGGGCTCTACTGTAGGCTCAACAGCGTGGCCAGATGTAGCTGCGGCACCTTCCATCAGCTGCTGATGATGCTGGCGGTCCTGTTGTACCTCATGTTGGAGCTGAGAAAACTGATGCTGGATTCGTTTCCACCTTTCCTCCTGTCGCTTATGCTCCTGCTCCGTCCTGACATCGCGGTCAGCCTGCTGTTGCATCAGGCCTCGCATAAGGTTCGACAATTCAGCCATGTACTCTTGTTCCGAGGATTGACCTCTTTCATCCTCCTGTTGGTCAGCGACATCATGTACTCCTTGTAATTTCTTCTGTCTGCTTGACATTTTTTCCTATTGTCTCCACTGCCTCCTACTGGCCTGGATCCCACCACTGCCACCAAATGTGATGTGTTGGCCAGAGTGGCTACGATGGTGGTAGGTAGGCAGACTCAGACATTGTACGTTTCCAAAGATAATTATTTATTTCCAATGGTCTGCAGTACCTGGATAATTAAATACTCAAAATTTACAAACAATTACACAGTCCACTAGTAGCAGCCCAGCCTCACCTCCTTCCCCCGGGAGGACAAATCCTACTCTTTATATAGGGTTGTCAATTCACACCCTACTGCTTCAGTCCACCCCATCCTAAAGCAGGTTGATCAAATCCATAACATTAATACCCAACAATCTCTTAACCTATGGAACTTTGTTACCAGTTCCCTCCTATCCTACTGACTTCAAACAGATCACGGTTATTCATACCTTGTCTTATATAAAAACCAAAAACAACCAAAATAAACATTCCTGTACACAAGAAACCCCTCTACTTGGTTTGGCCCGGTGATGTCATCCCTGTAGCCCTTTTCCTATAAAACAGGAAATGCTTAGGCCGGCCCCTCCCCAAACAATTGTCCTGCATGGTGGAACTAAACAAAGGAACAAATTGTAAGTATTAACACAGGGAAACCTTTAAACCATAATTAAACTTACAACCTAATAAAATGGAACTGAAACTAACATGACTGTGTGTTTACTTTACTAATGACCTGTACCGGACAAGTGGTGAGCAAACCCACTTCGTCACAGTGGCATTGAGTCGTAGGCTTTCTTGTAGTCAATCCAGGCAGTGCACAGGTTGGTCTGCCTTGTCTTGCAGTCTTGAGTGACTGCTCTATCCACCAGTAGCTGGTGCTTGGCTCCTCTGGTGTCACTACCTAGTCCCTTCTGGGCCCTGTGCATGTATTGAGCACAGTTGGTTCATTTGTACTGCCAGGCGTTCATGGAGTGCAGTTAGTTTCTTTAGCCAGTAGGTGTGGATCATGTCAGGGCCTGGTGCTGTCCAGCTCTTCATACCTGCCACTCTTTCTTGGATGTCTGCCGTTGTTATGGTTACTGGTTCTTGTCCTGGGAGATTGCTGTGATCTGTTCTTAGCTCCACTAGCCACTGAGCATCTGTGTTGTGGGATGCCTCTTCCTCCCATATATTCTTCCAGTACTGTTCAGTCTCAGCCCTGGGTGGATCTGATCTTGTGTTATTACCCTGCCACTGAGAGTACACTTTGGATGGTTCGGTGGAGAACATCTGGTTTATTCTCCTGGCTTCTGCTTCTCCCTTGTATCTCTTTAGGCGGGCAGCCAGAGCCGTGAGTCTTTGTTTAGCAGTCTCTAGAGCCCCAGGTATCGACAGCTTGTTGTATTTCTTAGGTAACCCCTAATTATTTGATTGATTATTGGTGCTTATACGTTGGGGAAACATATATGATAAGCTGCATGTCCCCTGCCCTATGCCATAATGTACAACGTAAACGCATGCGCTATGTTTTATGTGCGTGCACCTAGATATAAAAAAAATGCTTCAACGTTGGCACCAAGTCCTCCTGGAGTTGTGCCATTTGTCATTACTTTTGCTTTCAATTACTTGGTAAACAGTGGCAGTAAGTGAACAGCTACATAAAAGGTGTGTGGCACCTAGACAAATGATGATGGATCAACAACGTCGAACTTCATCAGGCATCTCAAAACGCACCCAGATAGGTCAGTCACTTCACTTTCAATGTGATAGAGACATTTTGCACATATCATCACAGGCCGCTTGTCCGGGACAAGTGGATTTTTATAGGGTAAGTAGAAGAGAAATTTGCTTGTCCCACTGGACAACTTAAAACTCAAACAAAATTAAAACTGCAAGCAGTGATAAACGGCCCTCGCTAACCTGTAAATGTTATGATAGGGGGCGTGGCTTAAGTATAGGGGGCAAGCCACACCAACAGCAGTGAAGAAGGAACACTTTGCTGAGTTCATTGACACCTCACACAAGACTATACCTTAAACGGTTCAAAAGTTATGAACGGGGGCGTGGCCTGAGTGCATGGGCGTGATAAAAATATAGGGGCCGCCTCAGTATTACATGTAGACCACACATTATAAGTTTCATTCAAATTGGATGGTGTTTGTAATATAAGGCTGATTTCCTGTTGCCAGTTGGTGGCGCCATCTCCAAAAGTCCATATTGGCCTGTAGATGTCCTCAAGCCTGGACTCTTGGTGATTGTGGGAAATTTCAAGCAGATACGACAACGTACACTGTAGTTACAGCCACTTTCTCCTTCATTGCTAAACATTCAAAATGGCCACCATGCCACGCCCACACCGTTTGACGAAAGGTTTTTCTTTTAATAACTTTCCATTGATAACGACTTTAGATGACTCTCTAGGAGGAGTTCGTTAAAGTGTAGCACCTTCTCTTTTAGGCCTACTACCTGTTGCCACTAGGGGGCGTTATGACTTTGAGCCAATATTGGCATGTAGATGTCGTCAGGGGCGGACTTTGGTGAATCCTGAAAAGTTTCGAGCCAATCGGACAATGTTCGCTCAAGTTACACCCACTTCCTGTTTCGATGGCGAAACGCCAAAATGGCCGCCCCGCCTCGGCCATGCCCTATGATGAAAAGATTTTCTATTGATAAATTTTCATCGTTAACATCTTACGATGACACAGACCAAGTTTGAAGTTGATCAAATGAAATCTCCTGGAGGAGTTTGTTAAAGTACATGGAAATGGCCAAAATCGCACTAATTTCGAACATTCAATACAAAATGGCGGACTTCCTGTTGGGTTTAGGGTGGGGCTACAATGGAGTTTTACGTCCGTCCTGCCATGCTTCATATGTGTACCTTTGTGACAAATTCTGCAGCTGATCTGCTCCTCTTTCCAACCCTAAAAGCCAGGCTGCATTGGACCTCTGCTGCATACGAACGTTAACTTTGACATGGCGTTCATGCTCAGACTGTTGTGTGCTCGGCTCCCTGATTGGTTAGACGATAAACAAATTGGCAAATTCATGCTTCATCTGTTTCAATTTTATTAAAAACACTCTTGAAACAGACATTATCCAAATCCACTTAAAAGCTACTTAATTCCATTCTAAAAATAATTTAGCTCCCCCAGTCTTAAACTGTGAGCGTCTCATAATGCTGCTGCTGCAGTCCCCTGAGTCGCTGCTCTTTCATGGTGCTCATGCAAGGTCAGGGGACTCCTCTGAACCGAACCATACCACCAAATTTATTTATTAATGTATTCAATAAAATTTCTTAAAGCATTTTTATTGTCTGCGTTGTTCTTAACTTAATGGACCTGATGGTTTATCATGTTGTCTGGAGATCCTTTTTTCTTGTTGAAGAGTTTCAACTGAATTGTATTAATGTTGATAGTGTTTGGATGCTTTCATCGGTTTGTTCAAATTCTACATTAGCAAAACACAAAAAATTATGAAATTAGATATCTTTACCTGGACCCGGAAGTGACTTTTGTGCATTGACAAGTGAAATGTAAATGTACTTCAAAAAGGTTAATGTCAAGCCCTTATCACAGATAACAAGCTAACCATTGTAAAGTGTTTTGCTAATGCTGGGAACAGGCAAATTGTATCGTTATAGTTAGTAGTTCCTGAGTCTCAAACATCTATGGCGCACCGGAGGTGGGAAGCACGGATCCATCTCCCCAGGAACAAACGCTGTGTCCGGTGGGCAAACTCATGTGATGCATAATTGATCCCATGGATGATTTGTAGACTATTAAGTGAACAAGGTGTACCCGGTCCAGCAAGCACTGGGCCGTCTTGTCTGTCTTAATTCTGTACATATTTCTGTTACTGTAGTCCTATTTACTATTTCATCCATGCGATCAGTGCGCACTGTCACCTGTCGTGGAGACGCTGGCCTCACAAACCTCTCCTCTGAGTCGGATCTTCCTAGCACTGAACTCTTAGAAGATATTGTAAACAGCATTACATCAGTGAGTTCAAACTGCTTATTGTGTGTAATTTGGACTGACACGGAGATGCATGTTCTGCAACTGGTGTGGCGCTGCCACTATTCTCTTGATTTCCACTTCTATATTAGACATTCTTTGAATGAAAGAGACGTTACATTTAGCATTTATTGTCACAAGTGACAAGCTGGCCATCGCAAAGTGTTGTGCTAATGCTGGGAACAGACTCATTTATGGTTGTATCCATATGATATGACAGACTTCAGTTAATATTTCATCAGGTCGGGGGGCTAGAGGAGTGTGTTAAGTAGATCCTATAAATGATTTTGATACTGTACTGTATGGATTTTACAATACAGTGTTAGGGACAGATCAGATGGCCAAAGAGTTGAGACTTGACTTGGACTCGTTGCGAAAAAATTTGAGAATTGACTTGAACTTGCCTCTCAAAGACTTGGACTTCCAAAAAATGACTTATGAACATCTCTGCTACAAGTGTCTGTACATTCCACCTTTACAGTGTTATCACTGGCTACATTTTATTTCCTATTCCAGGACTTTTAGGTACAATTCTGCTCACAAGGTGGGATAATCCTCAGAGGCATGTCCAGCTTTCAGAAGACAGAGGTATCTCTCTCTCTCTCTCTCTCTCTCTCTCTCTCTCACACACACACACACACACACGTTCTGCAGACTACAAAGGGGCAAGAGGAACTAATATTTGAATGGAAACCCTACTTCTCCCCTCCGGCACTGTGTGAGTTCATGGTCGAGTCTGGCACAGTCACACATGAACCATTCAATTCAGAAGAGATTGGTGTTACATTGGTGTTATAGTGACACAATGATTTAATGGGCCTTTACTGATGCAGCACTAATGCATTAACATGAGTCTGGTGTGAGTTTTATCCCTGGTGTAGTGGACTATATTAATTATTTGCTTAATTATCGAATGCAAAGTTGATCAGCATACAGGATGTCAGTAGTGTTGATCATTATATAGAAGCCGGAGTGTGTGAAGATATCACCTAATGAGTCTCAATGGAAATTATATGATTGTAATTCAAAGTGCACTGTGAGGCGTTAACATTATGATTTTAGTTATATTGTGTAGTGTTTCACAAGAAAATAAGGCAAAAAACAGGACAGCCATTTCCTGCGGATTCCTTGTCACCAAAATATTTGAAAAAAACAAAACTAATGTAAATGTGCATAATTTAGAAATTTGTAAGACTTCTCATGTCTCAAAATGCAGCTCAAATTTTACAATATCCATTTCAAATGTATGCTAAACAGTGGTGCTAAAACAGTCTTACATGAATTTGCAGCTAGTGAAACACAATGCACCAATGCAGAATGATTTGTATCTGTTAATCTGTGTTGTATCCGTGCATCTGAGTTGTGACTCGTGAAACACAATGCACAAATGAATGCAGAGCATTTTGTATCTGTAAATGGGTATCTGTGCCTATAATAAACTTGTGTTTTATCATTTGTAAGTCAACTTAGTATTTTTCATTTTATTTTTCACGGATTTGTAAACCTTCCATTTGTGTGGATCCTTTTGAGACTGTTTTATAGGTTTACAAATATTTTTTCATTGAAAAATAATTTGATTTGCAAATGATGGAATACGAGTTACAAATTAGAGGCACAGATACGCATTTAAAGATACAAATCACATTAATTTGTGCATTGTAGAACATTCAGACAGTATGAGACTGTTTAAGCAACATACAAAACTCTTGTGAGAGCATACATATATAATACAATTTGTCTCACAAAAGCCAATTTACTCATATGAGTTGTCTGTGACACCAACAGGAGTGGTGTTTCCTGTTGTATCGTACCCTGGAAAGCAGTTTCAGCAGGGTCAGAGGTCTGAGGGCAAAGGAGTGAGAGCTACAGGGTGAACATGGGAGGTGGCTGGCTGACAAATTAGGGCATCAGTGCGGATAGAGAGTAATGAATGGTGAACCAGTCAGAGGAGAAATTAGGACATTGCCAATACATCTAATGACAGTGAGATCAAGAGATCTGGAAGGAAGAGAAAGACAAACAACACCAGAAAAGGAGAGGAGGAAAGGCAAGATCCAGTTGAGGCTTCTGTTTAAAGCCAGCAATCATTAGTGAATTATCAGCACAAACAATGAGTGATTCCATATTAAGCCGACTACATTTTTAAAAAGTGTCTTTTTTTCTGTTTTGGCTTTCTGTTCAAACTAAGCCTGCATTTTTCTTACCCCAAATGAGAATGTTTCTTCAAAAACATAGACACATCTTATAACACCTACCTAAACAGGTAAGGGGCTGTGTCACAATAAAATTAAGATAACTTGATGTCGCTTCTATCGTCCTCCATGAATTCTCATTTTTAAATGTCAGCCTGAATTTAGCTGATTGCATTTTATGAACCATTACTAAATGTTTGTGCTTGTTCAGTTGTACTGTATGACAACACAGAGGGAAGTACTGTATGTAAACGAGAAGTATAAATTGTGAGTTCAGCTGTATTAAAACACAATAGAGGTGATCACGGAGAGTAGAAGCGAACAACCTGAGACTAAATGGACTGCTGACCAGATGTTGGATGTGTTGTTTGCCAAAGGAAATTGGCCAAAGTAGAAGAGATGTGGCCATCTTTGCATTGTTCAGGTATTTTAGTGTGGTCTGCATGAAAACAACCTGAAATTGCAAGTGTAGCTGCATGTCATTTTATAAAAACAATGTTGTAAAAAAGTCCAACTACTAAAGAACAAACCAATTTATGTGTAGACAAGAAAATGGGCCTGTAGGAATAGCCATTACAACTTTAAAAGGTAACATGACACTAAAAACAAAAGGATAAACCTATCTGTATTTTGTTGCTCTGTAGGAGCCACGTCATTGAGTGGAGTCGTTAAACGTGAATGAACACTCTCTTCAGCCATTAGATATTTATAATCTGTCAGTGGGCTAATAACTTCCACCATGACTGGACTTTCCCAACATGGAATACATCATGACTGCTTCTGATCTCTCCATAGTTATATTCTGACACACACACACACACACACACACACACACACACACACACACACACGCGTGCACAATACAAAAGCCACAACTGGCTTGATGCAACTGTTCTTTTGTCCTATTCTAAGTATGCAAGAATATGGGAGGACTGAAAAAGGAGACCTTCAAAAAGGCAGAAAGAGTTATCACTAGTACAGCCACAAATAAAAAACATGAGGACAACAAGCAATCAGAGTGTGGTGAAAATCACCCAATGTTCCAATCCACATTTGTCTCTGCATTATAATTATCCTAGGATTAACATAGCTAAATGTAAAATGTGTCATACTATTTTTTTCTATGATAATAAAACATAATCACTGCCCTAATCCTAATTAAGCTCACAGCGTGTTTTGATACCATTTCAAATGGTATCAAAACACGCTGTGCCTTATTTTGAATACCAGAAATTATGAAATTAAACCTTAAAGAGACCAACCCTAGCAAACTAAAGAGCATTTCAAAAGGACGACCTAAACATTATGATCCTGGCGTTTACCAAACACTGATCCTGTTCATATTTGGAATTGATGAGACTGGATGGGAGAATGAACAGGGCTGAAAAGTTTTTATGTGAGATTGTGGGGATATGAATGAATGTCAAATTCTAATGAAAGTCAATTGAACTGAAGTGAATGTGTGTTCTAGGCATCTGTGTGTCTGAGGTAGAAAGAGTACAAGAAGGTAAAGAAGCGAAAAAACACTCTTTTGGAGCTCAGGCTCAGAATCAGTGATTCTGCAGTAGCGTGCTTTGTGTGAATGCAAGAAGTGGTGTGAAGTCTATTAAAGGCAGCAGAACCTAAAGGTGTGGAGGTCAGGGAATCTGAGATCTTTTGCCTTCCACACCTGAGATTCACATCCTGTCTCATACTAGTGTTGACTGTTCGTGTTGACTGACTGGTGACTGTTTAAAGATCTTTAGTCTCCTTAAAGATGTGCTAATCATTTATCATTTATTTTACATTTTTATTTTATTAACATTGGATCAAATAACTACATTTATTTCATGTGAAAGTAGTCCCTTATAGTGCTGAAATCCCAAAGAATTGTCACCCGTTTCTGCAGTTCCCCTTAGATCTAAGGAGCATTTCTTTCCGCTTATTGTTTAACGTTTCTGTTGAATTCTCATTGTACGTGTAATTGCATGGCTCTCATCAGTGCCGTTTCCAGCTGCAGCAAGCGGCTGATTTCAGCCAAGGAGATTTGATCAACCCACTGTACAGCCAAACAGCAAAGAAGGTTACCGACTAGCTTGTGAACATAGTGGAGCATTTAGCAGCTGAAAACCCAGATATTTTTTTCTCAGGAGCCAGTAGAGACCCAAGCAGAGGTTTTAAAAAAAAAAGAAAAAAAAAAAAGAAAAAGGGAATAAGGATTTACATTCACCAGAAACAAATTAATGCTAATATTGCTATTGTCTGCTGACTATATGTAATAGACAACTATTTGCTCTCAGGTTTACCATAATAACTTTATAAAGGTAATAATATGCAATAGACAGATGTATATGTTATCCCTTCCAGAACTGTTTTCACTTGATGTGAATCTCTAAATGATGCCATGGTCTCTACCCATGGCATTCTTCCTTCATGTGTGTGTGCTTATGCGTGAGTGTGTGTATATCCTCTCCAGCACAGAAACATTTTATGCACCCCAACACAATTTAATTTAGTTTAATCTCAGCCTTTCCACTGGGAATGCAACGTATAATTAAACTTTATGGAACTGCCCTACAGCTCATGCGGAGAAGCAGAATGACACACACACACACACACACACACACACACACACACACACACACACACACACACACACACACACACACACACACGTGTGTCAATGCATAATCAAATTATTATATAACTTATGATTTAAAATTCAAGACCTAAAAATAAATATTGATAAATCCTGAGAACACAGCAGTGCATAATTGAAAGAACAGCATGAATAACCATGTAAACTTACAATGCATCTTTTTTTATTACATGAATGTGGGGATGCAGATTTCAATGATTTGATTCTGTGCTTCATTACGTCTCCTTATATACGGGCAAATGCTGTGGATGCAATAACACCAGTTATTAGGAATGATACACAGAAATTGGTTCTGAATAGATTTTATCCAACACTGTTCCTGTCTGTTCATAGCTGCTTTTATTAGGTTACTGAGGACATAACATGGCCATCCGTCTATCTGGATGGGGCTTAGCAGTGTGGATTTTTTATTGGAGTTTCCATGGAAAAGGAGTGGTCAGGACAGTAATGCCTCAGCAATAGTGGGTTCTGAAGGCATAGTCTCTGAGGCGGAGGGAGATCAAGTGAGCCTAGATCAGATGTTGTGTAACCCGCGGACTCACGTGTTGCACCACAGCTACAGCCAAACACATGGAAGAAATGATATGTCTACATGTGTTCATGCATCATATGCATACGTGCACTAGGTACCTGATGCGTTTTTTGCACCTTAGGGAAAGGCCAGAGGCATTTTGTTGATGCATCTCTCTGTATCTACCTCCTATGTGGAACAAAGGTTTGCTCCTCTGAGACCTACCTCATCTCCCTCTCCTCTCCTCTCCCTCCCTGACCTAGTTTACCTGATTGATTTCCACCCAGCTGGCCACTTGTATAACAATCCTTTCATGTGTGTGTGCGCGCATGTTTGTGCGGTCAAGCATCCATGCAATATGTATGGGGTATAGTTAAGGTTTTACTTTAAAATCCATTAAGTAAAGAGTTTTTCCCTCTACTAGAAGTGTAAAGCGAACCTAAGCTACTTTATTTCTATTCTTTTCCTTTCTTATTCTGTTTCTCCAACTTCCTCTTTGACTCTTAGTCCGATTAACTTCAGCGCAGATGAAGTCTGACACCTGCAGTATGACATCTTGTGCAGAAGTGTTTTTGTAGAACAGTCAACAGGTTTTTTTAGGCAAGTCCATTTCCCAAGCAACACGACTCCTTTCTTCTCTAAAAGTAACCTCAGTACAGTCAACGCACACACACAGACACACACGCACACATATACTGCCAGTACTGCGCCGCACACCTCCCTAATGTCCCTTTGGCCTGACAAAGTCTGTATCTCACACAACCAAATTATTAATAATTTTGCATTCTCTTGCTTTTTCCTTGTCTCTCCCCGTCTGTTTCCCTCTCTCATTAGCCCCACCCATGATCGCCACACAATTCCCAAATAATGATTCATTCCTAATATTATATTCAGTCAATGTTGATATAACTGTTCTGGCTGTACAGCCTTGACAGGGAGAGCAGCTTTATGACTGCTCCTCTGAATGGCTTTGTTTCACCGCTGTTCCAGTTAAGCTTTACGAAATTACCAGCAAGACATGACATCAGTAAGGGAGGCTGAGATGTATAAGCACAAATGCTGTGTGGGAGCTCAGAACAAGTACAAGTACTTGTTGATTATATTGGTTGGTTGTCAACAACACAAGGCTCACCCAAAAGTTTGCAAAAGTATCCTTGAGCAAGCCAGTGGGTCCATCCATATTTCCTTCACTTGCTTGCCTTCCTGGTGTCTGTCCTACCAAGGAAGCATTGGAGAGACGCGGGGAAATCATGCGACAAGAGAGGGCACGAGAAAATTATTTTAGAGGCGTGAGATGTCCTTTCCTCTGAAACGTCACATAAATTTGTCAGCAGTATGGGCGGAGTTATCTTTCAGGTGCATGGTTTCCGGGATGGATGCTCTTGTGTGTCCTCGCTTACCCTTCTTCAGAGATCCCTTCTCAAGCCTCAGATATAAAGAGCTTTGAGACAGCCTTCACGAAGGAGGGTAAGAACGGCTTTCAGTTTAGAGGTGCAATATGTAATACTGACAGCTAGAGTTTAAAATAGTTACTGCAGTACAAATTCAAAGTACGGGAGAGAGTCGTCTCCCTGTCCCCTCCTCCCCAGACGCAAAGTTCACAGAGGTTTCCAGGTGGAGACCGCAGCATCCACAACAATGTTGCTAGACACTTGTCTCACTGTTGCCGGCAATGGCCTGGGTTTAAATTTTTACAGGTATATCTGGCAACTCAGCCTGGCTGTCAAACTGGGCAATTGACAACAAAACACAGGCCAAAACAAGGAGAAAATACTGGCATTAGCATTGTTGTCAGAAAAGATAGTATTTCTACTTAATTCCTTACTGATGACACATTAGGGTAATATTTGGATTTATTACTGTAAATATATTGCATATTGGACATTTAGGTGAGGAGATATCAAATAATGCCCAGTGGTGCAAGAAACATGAACAGTCAGATGATCAGACAAGTCATTACAAGCCAACCATTTAGCCAGGTGATCTAAACCATTTTATATAGAAGGAAAACCCAAGTGAAGTTTCAATGGTCATCCCTCATTGCACAATGTGCCCACTTAACTATGTAAGTAAGTAAGACTCTAAAGCCTTGCATAATAATTATACCGTATGTCATTGTGTTCTCTTCCAAATAAATTTGCTAATCTGGGGATTCAACCGGTAGATCATCTGACTTCTAGTGTTTCATGCTCTCTCAGACTTTTATTAGATATGTTGTGTTTCCCGGATTTCAGCATCCAATTGTATTATTACTAAAAGTAATGACAGCCACGCCTACTACTAAAACTAAGATTCTAAAAACTGGGATTTCCATTTAAAAGCCTACAGGGATAAGCTTAGTAATGCATCACATCATGCTGTAATAAAAAAAGCTCAAGATGATTTTTACCGTATTTACTGAATCATCTGAGTAAACGGTCTGTTTGTGCCATTATTAAAATCCCTTACAAATTAATCTTAACTATGATTTTCATGGCATGCTGATTGAAAGTTTGCTTATTGTAGCAAATTATACAGCTACAGTATAAAGTCACATATTAAATGTAGTTGAGAAGTATATCGGATCTGGGATGATATGTATGTGATTGTAAAAGTCAGACTATTTTGCATCAACAAACAAACCCAATGCTCAGTACATTTCAGTTTGAAAACACATTTAAAATTTGTTTCAACCTTTCACAGATGAATCCCACACTTTCACTAACTTCTGTAACGTCGTATTGAAAGTTAAAAAGTAATAGTGATGCCGTGGCCTCGGGGCTGTGCGCTCCAGATTAGTGTTTTCTGGGCACACAAACTCTGCCTAAGCCACAGGCTGTGAGTCACTAGATCATGAGGAAGAATTCACAGCTAAACAAACGTAGCACAAGAGCCAGGCCAACCCACTTTGCTGGCAGCCATGCATGGACATGAGATCACACACAGTGTGCACATGAGCATGCACATACAGTGTATGAGCTTTACACATGGCGCTGCATGCACACACCTAACACTTCAAGTTCAGGCTTCACACTCACCACAAACACATTACTGCTACTTTTCCCTGTGTCTACTGTTTACTCAAGAACTGTTTTTCTTTCACTCTCAATCTTTTTGATGCAGCCTTTGATACCCTTTTTGCTGTTGTTATCTCTTTCACTGGCTGTGTCTCCAGTTGCTGCACTTATCATGTCAGAAAGAAAATCTACAGTATCTTTCCAGCCAACAGAGATAAAATCCTTTTTATGGCATGAAGGCATTGCTTTAAGTCATAAGTGGCTCACAAGGAAAACAAAAAACAATGTAGGAGGGTCATGGAGTTCCCTGGGTATCATTTCACCACCACAACCACCATTTACAGAGAAGGGCAAAGAGCACATTTATCTCACAGGCTGTTGTATATCTTCCTACTCTGTCCTTTTTATTCCAGCCTAATGACAACATAAATGCAGGCCATTTATTTAACAGGATTAGGAGATAAGGCTGCTTTTCACTTGACCAGGGCACCAACGCCACACAGAAATCCTCTCGTCCCACAGTCTGAGGCTGATACTTGTGCTAACCACTAACACCTTCATCCATAGGAAGGGGGGGGGGGTTACACAGAGATGATCCCAGCCAGAGGGCCTTTAGGCTGGGTGATTTATCTCATCCTCTGCCTGCTGCTTTGGGAATGTGGGAAAGGAGCATGTGGCCACCGGGGCTGAGTGTGGCAAAAGTGCCTCATTGCAGCGCTCTTGTTCTCAAATTAGATCCAGTTAAAGAACAGAGAAAAAACAAGAGAATAAGCCTTTTCCCACAGAGTGCACATTATTTAACTTTAACAGCTTCATTCTGGCTCATGTAAGAAATGAACATGCATGTTGGCCATTTTACAAGCACATAAAATCTGTGGTGTTTACAGCTGCAATAGCTAGAAAACGTGAAATATGTATTTATCATTTGATCTTCCTGCTGTTGTATTTACACACTGTTGATAACCACTACCAATTCTGTTGACATAGTCTAACAAGACCTGTTGAGACCAGCCACATGTATGATGGAAACTGGCTAGTTCCGCCAAAGAGAGAGCCTAAATATAGCTGGTAAAAAAAAGAATAAAAAAGCTACAGTCCTGATAAGTCTGCAGTTCTCTATATTTCCATGTGGGGGCGTGGTAGGGGGCATAAAGTTATGGCAGAAAAGAACAAGATGCTCCATCCCTGACATTATAAAAGTTTAGGGAGCTCTAAAAGGTCACGGTTGCCATATTCTCATTATCGGCGGTATTGACACTTGGTATTTCTCTGATCTTTTGCTCTAATTAAAAAAAGAAAGAAAAAACAGTTGCCGAGGCTGCGATTCAAGAGTGTTTGTTAGCCGTGAGTGTGTCGTTGTCTATTTCGCACAGACTTTCCAAGGTGTGTGTGTGTTGTCTTGTTGATGCTGAGTCAAAGTTAATTCCAGAAGATCTAGATCATAAGGTGAAAGATTGAAAAGACAGCAAAAGACAGTTAAAGGTCTTCGTGATAAATTCACAGAAGTAACCTTGTGTTGATCTGCAGTTTTGTATAATTAAATGCAGCCTGTCTCTTTTAGATTTAATTGACAGAGATTCCAGAGGTGCCAAAGGAATCACACATCCTCTGTTGTATTCTTTGTCAGTATTAATTTGCCCCTCAGTAATGTCCACTGTGTCAATGTTTATATTCAGTCAGTCAACTCCAGTCAGTTCATTTAACACATCCAATAGTCTTGAACAACAGTCACTACCAATTTCAGCTCTATGAGCCATCTAACAACTCTGCAATCAGCACTTGTTACCTCAAAATAACCGTCAGTGACAAGCAATACTCATGAACAATTGAAGACTTGCCATGAGCATGAGTGAAACCATGGCCAATGCCCAACAAAGCATACTGTTTTGAAACCAGAAACACATTTTAGGCAGTCTGGGCCCTCTTGTCTACCAAACCTTGTAGAGGCAAGATGTTGCACCCATGTTCTACTCAGTATAAGATGTGAAGAAGTAAAACATGTGTAAAAAGGAGATCTCGGCTATCATCAACTTTTCATCCTGAAGTTCGGGTGGGTGATGGTATGAAGTGAGCAAGAAATAAGCCAAAACCTCTTTCACAGGACAGTGTCAGCTAGAGGTAAATCCCAGTGATGCCTATTGTTGAGTGAGCTAATGGGTGTTGGACAAGTTTGGGTGCAGTGGAGCTGGGTTATGGCATGCACGCACACACGCATGCATGCAGGCACATGCGGTCAATTAGAGTTAGTCAAGTACTCTCTCGCCTTAACCAAATCTGTCAGTCATTCTGTAGAAGCAACTTTAATTCATTACTTAACCACTGCAACTACTAACACATTTCCCATATGCGTAAAAACCTAACAGGTGAGACCAGATTCCTTGAGCAACCCGAGACTGCTTGAGATCCCGTATAGGCTAGTGGAAGTGAAATGGTGCGAATGAGTCAGAGACAAAGCGGGCCACTGCAAAGATATAAACAGATGAATTGGTAGGTCCACCAGTATTTCTGCCATTTAGTTTCTATTTAGTTGCTTTAGTTGCCTTTTTATATTTTTATGTAAATTTCACTTTTAACTCTAGCCATCTGTGGCATTTGTATTTATTTTCAAACAAATTCTATACAGCAGTACTTATGAACCAGTAAAAATCTATCTATCTATGCCAGGGCAGATTCAGAGTTCATATTAATTCATGGACTAACCCTTGCACAATATCTCACACACACATGCACACACTGTCTGTAGATTACTGCTGTCTTGTGGTACTAAAGCACAGAAGTACTTGGCAGCTGGAAGCAATGAGAAAAATCCACAAACACAACACACATGGCCTAGTACTGTATACTTAAAAATCTGCCTTGCCATACAGCAGCACACACTGTAGACAGCTGCAGTCTTTCCGTGCCTTCAATACTTTTTTTGCCTTCATTCTGTTTTTCTGATGGAGATAATTTATTTTCCTGGAGGTCATACTTTTGGTTATTTAACACTTCTTCCATTCATATACTATGTTTAGATGATTACATCAGTTTACCCTTGAATCTGTAGCGCATGCTCTGACCTTTTTTCATTATCATTTAATCTATTCACAGTAATCTTTTCAACCTAAACAGTTTTTTTACCTTGAATTGAACATTGGTTTTCTTATTGCTGAAATAAAGACCTATGTCCAATTCACACATTTTTCAAAACTATGAAGCCAACAGCCCTGACCATTAAATGCCTCTCTGATTTCCACAAGGCTCCGTGCTAGGACCAATTCTTTTCTACTTATATATGCTTCCTCTAGGCAATATTATTAGGAAACACTCAATTAACTTTCATTGTTATGCGGATGACACCACATTATGTCTATCAATCAAGCCAGACAAAACACGTCAGTTAGGTAAAATTAAACCAATCATGGATGAACTACAATTTTCTGATGTTAAATTCAGACTAAACTGATATGGTTATTGTGTACTGATATTCTGTTATTGTGGTTGGCCCTAAACACCTCCAAACTTCATTATCTAGGGATATAGCAACTCTGGATGGTATTGCCCTGGCCTCTAGCACAACTGTCAGAAATCTAGGAGTTATTTTTGATAAGGATATATCCTTTAACGGCCATCTAAAACAAACCTCAAGAACAGCCTTTTTTCATCTTTGTAACATTGCCAAAATTAGGAACATCCTGTCTCAAAACGATGCTGAAAAATTAGTCCATGTATTTGTTACTTCCAAGCTGCACTACTGTAATTCTTTATTATCAGGATGCTCAAATAAGTGCCTTAAGACTCTCCAGCTGATCCAGAATGCTGCAGCGTGTGTTCTGACAATAACTAAGAAAAGATATACTGTATTTCTCCTGTATTAGCTTCTTTGCATGCTTCTTGTAAACTACAGGATTGCATTTAAAATCCTTCCCCTCACCTACAAAGCTCTAAATGGTCAAGCACCATCTTATCTTGAAAAGCTCTTAGTGCCTTATTGTCCCACTAGAGCATTGCACTTACAGAATTTAGAGTTAGAGAGTGGAAGAGAGTGGAATCAGCTTCCAATCTGGGTTCGGGAGGCAGACACCGTCAACGCATTTAAGAGTAAACTTAACACTCTCCTCTTTGATAAAGCTTATAGTTATGGAGTGAGGAGTCGCAGCATTCGCCTAGACCAGCAGGGGAGGGTATACAGCCCCAGACATGGCACCCCTTCTCTTCAAAGTCGTCAGATTAATTTACCATATAATCAATAATATAATAAAACTAGAGGGAGGCCGGCCAGTATAGCCCGACCAGGCTCCTCTTTTTATGCTGTCTCTCCTAGTTATGCTGTAATAGTTTTAGACTGCCAAGGGACTTCCTTTGACAAACTGAGCTCCTCTCTCCTCTATCTTTCCATTTGTGTGCACCCATGTCCCACAAATGCCTGTTACTAACCTAGCTCTGGGGAGTCATTGCCCGGAGTCCTTGTGTTCTTTTTCCATCAGCATGTTTCCTTGGATCATTGAGGCTCCAAAATCATGGTTGCAGATGTCACCGTGGTCCTGCTACACATCCTGCGATGCCCTGTTACATCTTACTATGCTCTGCTGTGCCCTACTATGCTCTGCTGTGCCTTGTAATGCTGTGCAGTGCCCTGCTATGCCATGAACTACTTCAAACTACTATTTCCAGTCACTGTTCCATTATCTTTTACTGTGACTGTTATTGTCACTATTCATTACTGTTATTGTCACTATTCATTTCAACCTCAACCGGCTCGTCAGACACCGCCTACCAAGAGCCTGGGTCTGTCTGAGGTTTCTTCCTAAAAGGATGTTTTTCCTCGCCACTGTCGCACTTGTTGCTTGCTCTGGAGGGAACTACTAGAACTGTTGGGTCCTTGTAAATTATAGAGTGTGGTCTAGACCTACTCTATCTGTAAAGTGTCTTGAGACAACTCTTGTTATGAATTCATACTATAAATAAAATTGAATTTGATTTCACTAGTTGTAACCTTCATTTTTTGCTCCAGCATTTAATTGTTCTATGATAACGGAAGCATTTCTATTGCGAAGATAATTTGGGTAAAACTTTACAATAACGTACACAAAAAAATAACTAGTTAATGATTAGTTATTGCTTTTCAGAAGGGTAGTAACTAATCATTCATTACTTTACCTAGTTTTTGTGTACCATATGGTAAAGTGTTACCATAATTTCATATAGGAGAATGAGAGAAGCTAACTACAACAACAAATAGTTCAAAAGCAACTGTATATTGAAGAAGAATGAGAACTAGGCTACACATAATTTCAAGTGTCACATAAATGCTAGCTTGAACCGACCAGTTTTTAAATGAGCAGTGTACTGAACAATTCGTAGGCTGAGAAGACCCTATATATACATACATATATTTTTAATTTGTTCATTTTCATCACAACCCTGAATAGTCTTTTGTACCAATACATGTCCATGTTTAAACTCTGTAGCTTCATTGTCTAACGAGCCTACTAGCTAAATATAGGCTAGTGTTAACTGATGTCCTGCAAAAGCTTTTTGCCTATTAACTTTTTTTTAGAATTACTAATTTAAACACATGTTTTAAATGATCAAAACTCACTGCCTTTGGGCTTGACACCTATGAAAAGTTTGTGGCTTGCAGCTGTAACAGTCAGTTAACATACAACAAATTCAAAATGTTGACAGACACATCTCTAACCACTCCTACACCATAATCCATTTCTTTGTCCACATGCTCAGCATAACACTCATTTGTCAACATAAGGCTGGTACATTTTGTCCTAAGCAACAAAGTGTGCTAAGTGCTAACAACCATGTTTTGCTAACAGCTCTTAAGGGAGTGTAGCAGAAATGGCAGTATCCACTTCCTGTACTTAAGTAGAAGTACTGATACTTGTGTTAAAAAATACTCTGGTAGAAGTACTGATTTAACTTCTTAACTCAATTAAAAGTAGAAAAGTACTTAAAGCTGGAATTTTACTCAAAGTAGAAAAGTAAAAGAAGCCTTGCAAATGACAACCATTATTTATGCAAAGCTCCCTGAACCACACAAATGTTAATAAAGTGCAAGCTGAGAAACTTCAGTGGACATGGAAAAAGGCCCTTTATTCTTTATATGCCATTGTATAAATTTTAAATGGATGCCTGTTATTAGGCCTATAACATCACATATGATTACAGTAACAGAGACAGGGTTAATAAGACTCTGACTGAGAAGCAAGATATGAATTCAATTGAGATTCTGTGAGAATTCACAGATACAGTCTCTCTTCTTTAATCTTCCCCTTGACATTTAAAAGGAATCTACATGTATGCGGAGCTTTACCTGCATCCCTGTGGAGGCTGGGGGCAGTTAATCCAAATGGACAACGTTCAAAGTTTCCATTGCTGAAGCTGCAGCGGGGAGCTGTGTTCTTAGGGTCTTAGGTGCCTCAAAGGGTGGTAACCCACGAACATTGTGACTGGGGGGAAGCGTGGGACCATCCTAGCTGTGTACAGTAAGGATGGGTGCTGCTGACCTCATCTGAGGAGGTAATAGGGCAGTGGACGAGGACTTTGAGGAACTTATAAATCCAACTAATACGCCCTCTATGATAGAGGCAGAGCTGGCAGATGATGGGGGATTGTCGTCAATTTCCCTGGTGGAAGTCTTTGACATGGTCAGACAACTCCACAGTGGCAACGCCCCGGGGATGGATGCGATCCGTCCAGAAATGCTGAAAGCTCTGGGCGTGGAGGGGCAGTCTTGCACGGCACACCTCTTCAACATTCCATGGAAGTTTGGAATAGTGCCTAAGGAGTGACACCCTCTGGTCCCCCTCAAAAAGGGGGACCAGAGGGTGTCACCAATCCTGTAATATTTATTTACGGACAGGATATCGAGTCGGGATGGGGATCGGTTGCAGTTCGGTGGGATGGGGATCTCATCGCGGCTCTTTGCAGATGATGTGGTCCTGATGGCATTCTCGGCCTGCAACCTTCAGCGCTCACTGGATCAGTTTGCACCTGTGTGAAGCGGCTGGGATGAGGATCACCACCTCTAAATCTAAATCTGAGGCCATGGTTCTCAGCAGCTAACCGATGGAGGGAATGAGTCCTTACCCCAAGTGAAGGAGTTCAAATACTTTGGGTCTTGGGTGCGAGTGAGGTGACATTGGAGCGGGAGATTTGTTGCAGAATTGGCGTAGCGGGTGTGGTATTACATTCAATTTATCGCACCGTTGTGAGGATAAGGGAGCTGAGCCAGAAGGCAAAGCTCTCGATCTACCGGTCAATTTTCGTTCCTACCCTCACCTATGGTCATGAAGGCTGGGTCATACATGTATGTATGTATGTATGTATGTATGTATGTATGTATGTATGTATGTATGTATGTATGTATGTATGTATGTATGTATGTATGTATGTATGTATGTATGTATGTATGTATGTATGTATGTGTATGAGTCTTTCTTGATGCCTACTACCTCAAACATCTCTCTCAGATAAGGCTGAGGATTGTGAATGTCTTGCTGCTTGTCTGCTGGATCTGTGGGATCTTTGTTTTCTTCATTTTAAAATATGATGTAGTTCATACTACTATGTGTAAACGTTACCGCCATCAATACGCATTGATTTGCCACAAATGAATGTTGCCAAATCTGTTGAGTTGTCTTGTAGTGGTGCGAAAGTTCAATGTTTATTACCAATCTTATTGATGACGCAAAAAATAACAGTAACTCTACTGAAATTATTTTAAACCATAATAACGAGCCAATTTTGTAAAATGTAAGGAGTAGAAAGTACCGATATGTGTTAAAATATAAGGAGTAAAAGTAAAAAGTCGACACAAAAATAAGTAGTTAAAAATCTTAAAAATCTACATAAGTAGAGTAAAAAAGTATTTGTACTTAGTGACAATGGGCTCCATGCTAGCATAGCAGTAGCTTACAACAAGGTGGCAAGGCTTCACAAAGGGTCAAATTACAAGCAGGCGAGTGGAAAGCCTAGCTGTTATTCAGAATCTGAGATTTTAGGAAATTTTATATCCTCCTCTTGGTGAAAAATATTGTTAATAAGCATGTAGCAAAATGGCTGCAAAGTCACTACTGTACAGCTGTCTACATCTAAAGAAAAATCCAATAATTCATTTAATACGGTCTCTTTAGCTAATTAAAATAAGAGCTGTACACTGTTTATGTGGTTTCACTTACATTATTTACCAACTTTAGAGTATTGCATTGCAGCCCTCCTTCATTTCAAAAACACCTTTCTACAAGAGGTGAGTATTTTATACAATACTATACATCTAAGTTTTACACCAATCAACCATATTTGTTGTTTAAAACTTTCAGTTTTACTTAACAAAATCTATCATCAGAAGCAGGTAAAGGAGTTAGGAAACAAAAGCTAATCAGACCCAGGTGTGCCAGCTGATTGCTCAGGTGCAGTAATGTACTGTAAACACTGATATAATGATGTTCTATTTTACAGTTTAGGACTGTGAGATCATCAACTTACTTAGTTAACGCCTCTGCTTCTTTTGATTTTAAAATAAACATGCTTAACTTTAATCATACAGTCTAAGAAATATTTTGTTTCACGTGATACTATGCAAATGATAAAACACTGATAAGGACTTGAGGAAGAAGCAAATTGGTCTTAACGTTATACTTAGAATTCTCAGAATTTATCATATCCACTACTTCATTCAAACAAGGTCAGTCTTCTTCGTTGAACCAGGGAGATGTTTTCTACTCGTTGAGTTGGCATCGCACAGCCACTCCATTTGGTTCAAAAGGTTGTACGCAAAGAAAACAGATGTAAGCAATGTTGGAGCTAGATTTGCTCAGGAATTTGCTGACCAAAGAAAACACATTTTTACACACATACTGTACATTTAAACAGATGTTTTCAGGCACACAGCACAGTGAAGCAGGTAGCAAACCCCACACTTCTAATGTTGTGGGATTTAATCACATCAGCCCCTCCCTTCACCAACCTATGTCATTGTTGCTGTATCATGGAAAATGGGTAATAAAAGCTACTAAATCAGAACGGATAATGTAACAGTTGCTGTAATATCCACGGTGCGAGGCGGTAAGTATTACATTATAGTTATTGGCTCATATCCATATGCAAATACCAGACTGGGACTGAATCAGAGCCAGGGTTTGTCCCAGTGAGGAGCAGGCTGTCTGCCAGACACACCTGAAACTACTGCCAATTGACCTCTGGCCCTTTCTGCTGCTTTAAGACCTCTTTACAGTCGCCGCAGTTAACGTGTCTGTCCTGCGCCAATGTGATGTGAAAATAACGTAGATCTCAATGGCGCGCCAGGATTTTAAGTGCGCAATCAGAGGTCATGGCCCACTATTTTTTCAGCGGTGCACAACAAATCGCAAATAGGAAGCATGGACGAGTTCGAGGACAACCGGATCCCAGGACTCTCAGAGTGACTGCAAGTCTTTCTTGTAAACTTACATGGTTAAGATGAGTTATTTTATGCTTAATGAAAGGCTTGATCCAACGAAGTAGGTCATCTAATCAACGAAATTAAAAAACAAACACATTTTTTTTTAAAGATAAATACATTTGAAAGTGCTGCACCCATGGGGTTGTCTTAAAGGGTAACTATGCAGTTTTCTTTTAGCTTAATTTATCTTAACTGAACAGCTTTGGAGTTATTGGATGAATATATGACTTTTTTTTCAGGTTGAATGGTAGCCTTCTTGCTTCTCCCTAACGCCTGTGAGCGTTACAAGTTTGGTCTTGCGGGCAAAAAAAGAAGCAGAAAGCTAGGAAAGCATTGTCAGAGGAACAGAGAAAATGGAAACGGCAGACTGACTGAGCCAAGAGTCAGACACAAGTAAATATCGGAGCTGCCAAAAATCTATTCCGAAGCTGTAGGGGGAGCTCTACAGAGAAACCTGCAAGCAAAAAGCGAAAAGTGAAGAAATTGCCAAAACTGCACAGCACCCCTTTAATAGCTTGGCAACCAGTTGTTACCAATATGTGTGTGTGTGTGTATATATATATATATATATATATATACATATATACAGGTAAAAGCCAGTAAATTAGAATATTTTGAAAAACTTGATTTATTTCAGTAATTGCATTCAAAAGGTGTAACTTGTACATTATATTTATTCATTGCACACAGACTGATGCATTCAAATGTTTATTTCATTTAATTTTGATGATTTGAAGTGGCAACAAATGAAAATCCAAAATTCCGTGTGTCACAAAATTAGAATATTACTTAAGGCTAATACAAAAAAGGGAGTTTTTAGAAATGTTGGCCAACTGAAAAGTAAGAAAATGAAAAATATGAGCATGTACAATACTCAATACTTGGTTGGAGCTCCTTTTGCCTCAATTACTGCATTAATGCGGCGTGGCATGGAGTCGATGAGTTTCTGGCACTGCTCAGGTGTTATGAGAGCCCAGGTTGCTCTGATAGTGGCCTTCAACTCTTCTGCGTTTTGGGTCTGGCATTCTGCATCTTCCTTTTCACAATACCCCACAGATTTTCTATGGGGCTAAGGTCAGGGAGTTGGCTGGCCAATTTAGAACAGAAATACCATGGTCCGTAAACCAGGCACGGGTAGATTTTGCGCTGTGTGCAGGCGCCAAGTCCTGTTGGAACCTGAAATCTCCATCTCCATAGAGCAGGTCAGCAGCAGGAAGCATGAAGTGCTCTAAAACTTGCTGGTAGACGGCTGCGTTGACCCTGGATCTCAGGAAACAGAGTGGACCGACACCAGCAGATGACATGGCACCCCAAACCATCACTGATGGTGGAAACTTTACACTAGACTTCAGGCAACGTGGATCCTGTGCCTCTCCTGTCTTCCTCCAGACTCTGGGACCTCGATTTCCAAAGGAAATGCAAAATTTGCTTTTGTCAGAAAACATGACTTTGGACCACTCAGCAGCAGTCCAGCTCTCTTTTCCTTAGCCCAGGTGAGACGCTTTTCGCGCTGTTTCTTGGTCAACAGTGGCTTGACACGAGGTATGCGGCAGTTGAAACCCATGTCTTTCAAGCGTCTCTTGGTGGTGGATCTTGAAGCACTGACTCCAGCAGCTGTCCACTCCTTGTGAATCTCCCCACATTTTTGAATGTTTTTTTCACAATCTTGACTAGGGCGCGGTGATCCCTATCGCTTGTACACTTTTTCTGACCACAGTTTTTCCTTCCCTTTGCCTCTCTATTAATGTGTTTGGACACAGAGCTCTGAGAACAGCCAGCCTCTTCAGCAATAACCTTTTGTGTCTTTACCTCCTTGTGCAATGTGTCGATGGTCGCCTTTTGGACAGCTGTCAAATCTGAAGTCTTCCCCATGTTTGTGTAGTCTTCAGAACTGGACTGAGAGACCATTTAAAGCCCTTTGCAGGTGTTTTGAGTTAATCAGCTGATTACTTTGTGGCACCAGGTGTCTTCAAAATTTAACCCTTACACAATATTCTAATTTTGTGACACACGGAATTTTGGATTTTCATTTGTTGCCACTTCAAATCATCAAAATTAAATGAAATAAACATTTGAATGCATCAGTCTGTGTGCAATGAATAAATATAATGTACAAGTTACACCTTTTGAATGCAATTACTGAAATAAATCAAGTTTTTCAAAATATTCTAATTTACTGGCTTTTACCTGTATATAGGAGCTAGAAAAGATGTGGAAAGTAAGAGCAACAGTGGTGCCGGTGGTAATCGGAGCACTGGGAGAGTGGCTACAGCAGATTCCAGGTAAAACATCAGAGGTCTCTGTCCAGAAGAGTGCAGTCCTAGGAACAGCTAAGATACTGCGCAGAACCCTCAAACTCCCAGGCCTCTGGTAGAGGACCCGAGGTTGAGGATGACACATACCACCCCACAAGGGGTGAAAAGGGGATTTTTTTTTTTTTTTTTATATATATATATACACACACACACGTACATGTGTGTGTAAATTGACACCAACTTACGGTCTGTGGAATCAGCGGTATCTACTTGTATAATGAAGACAAACTAAGGTTGGGTGTTTTTGCAAACACTCCTCATTCCTAAATGCAACTCTCCAGCTGTAAAAACACTGAATCAACCCTGATGCTCATTCATCATGATCCAACTGCAGCCAAGATACAGAGAATAAAGCCAGAAACATGTGTCTGTACACAGAGACATAGGTCCAATAACCAGCAGCAGTGACATGGTTGCATGCACTATGGTTGTATATAGTTCACAAATTATTTAGATTTTATTGTGGCTGGAGTTATTCTTTCTCAACTATGATTGGCCTCAAGTTGGTTCTCATGCGGGTTCAATCTTATAAAAGGTGACAATTTTTCCCATACTGCCCATGGCTGCTGCACCTATATTCACCCTGTCTGAGATGCTTTGATTAAGTGGCTGTCTCTTCAAGCTCAACACCTAAAAAAGTCTGCTCTGATCGGTCAGTGTTTCCAGGTCTTCCGCATATGGGCACTCAGCGTCTCTGTAGTGTCCGTCATTGCAGCTGGGGAATGACTGTAGTTGTATAGCAGCACTACCTGGAAAAGAAACAAACAATAAAGGCTTCTAAGCCAAATACTACCCAATCAAATAGGTTTATATATATATATATATATAAAATATGACAGGTGTTCTCAGGTGGTCTAAGATCTTCAAGATGAATTTGCCTCCTCTAAATTGCGTAATTTCAAAAAGATAGCTTTTTTTCAGGGGTTTTGAGTCTAAGGTTTAAATTTTATCTAAATATAGACCTGTCCTCAATGTTCATCCTTGGATAATCTAATCCAGTCTAATATTATGTTAGCCACCAGCTCAAATAGGCTGACTCTAACTCAGCTCTTTCAACAAGACTGGAGGATTGATTTGACAATCTGGGATTAAATTTTGTTGAACTGTCAAATAAAACAAATATGAAAGACAAAGCATAGTTTAAGTGCCACATCTACAAACATTATTGAAGTAAACAAGCTGTTTGCAGTCTCAGAAAACATTAATAACATGGATTTAGTATTTGTCTAGTTGTTAGTCTTTGTATTAAACACCTACCATCAAACTGTGAGTCATGGTGGTTTCCAGTCTTCTGTTTTGAGATTCAGTACCTTTAAATAGAATACAGGAAACATTAAAGGGGTTATGACTCTCTCTGGAGAAATACACTTTGCATCTACAGGCGGTGTTCAATTAAAATCCTTAAAGCCCTTTCTGCAAGCAAGGGATAGGTGACAATCTCACACACACACACACACACACACACACACACACACACACACACGCTTTAGAGAGACACTCTAGAGTCTGACATCAATAAACTCAATTCAAACCTCCAGCTTACATTCTGCCACAGAGCTGATTTCCACTAACACTAAAGGCTGTTTTATGGTTGCGTGGACACACAGAGCTTTCGCCGTAGCCTACATAAGTGGCCTGATGTTTATACTTGTGCACTGGTGTGTGAGTCAAGCAGGCATATGTGTGTGTGGTGAGTGGGAAACGTGAGAGAGTGACAGCAATTAGCTTTGGAGCGAATACTGACTCTGGCGTCACAGTGAGAGAAACAAAGTGTCTCCCCTGTGTTTTCTGACCAAGGTGGGAAATCTGTAGGAGAAAAAGTTAACCCTCTCCTTGATTTCAATGCAATACCTCCAAGCCACGGCTGAGTGACATGCGTTGCTGCAACGTGTAGTTCCATTTTTCAAGAGGTGCACATCAGGCCATGGCATTGACACAGAAGGGTCTGCGGGGGTACGCTGATGATTCTACGTACAACGATAAAACGGCCTTTAGGGCTACACAAAAAAAAAGAAAAGTCAACCTAGGGTGACGTATACATACAAATGCAGTGTACACAAACACTCAAACAGTACATGTTGTGAGAAACAGTATATGTTGTGTGAATACTCTCGTCCTCTGTCTTGTGGACACACACACAATATCCCTGTCTGTGTTGACTGTCCACTAATGTATTCGGCTGCACACCTCCAGTATTTACCAAGCTCAGAGTTGGCATCTCCTGAAAAGGGTGAAAATGCCTCAAAATATCCCTAGAGATGACCAGCTAGACCCAGTGAAATGCTCACAATTCTGGCTAGACTATAGACTCTCTAATGTACAGCTTTTCATCAATATTAATATCAATGCATAGACTAGAGTCACAAAACAATAAAAAAAGAAACAAAGTGAAGCCATTAGCTAAAGCTCTTGCAGCATTGGCAGTAGACAGATGCTTGATAAAACCATGGATAGGGATCTTTTTAATGCACTAAAAAGACAATACAGTGCCTACAATGACTTATAATTGTCATGTGGGTGAGTGTGAGGCAACATGGGAAGGACCCAATACAGACAGCGCAGCCCAACAGCAACAGTTCATGCTTACTGGCATGTCCACAGAAGAAGTCCACAGGACAGCAGAAATGCTTCAGGTCCAGGATAGTAGGTAAAAGGGGCTTAATAGCATCATCAACAAATTTGCAACTGAAAAGGTGCTTGTATATGTACTGCAGGGCTGATGAGGGAAAGTGGAAACAGATGAGCAGGTGGGTGGGGAAGTTTATGTGATGGGAATGGCTTAAAAGGGTTACTACCGCGCAAGAAGGAGATGCTGGATGTGGAAGTGAGGTGACTGGGAGAGCTAGAAACGTCAACCTCAAAACAGCATGCACCATTTTGCTACGGTTTCTGGGTTAAAGGTTACATTTCATCAGAATGGTGTCAAATGGTGTCTAGTGGGCTTTGATGTGTGTTTCTCTCGTTAAGTGGCTGTGTCATAGGTGACACCCAATCAGCAGCGATGTGTGTGTAAACTTGTGGTATTATAAAGGCAGCTTAAATAAACACTTTGCTGGGGCTGAACAGGTAGCTCGAAAGAGGGACATTGATGAAGGATAGGGTGCTTATGAAAACATTCATTAAAGAGAAAGTCCCCATTTTTGTGTGCTGTACAGAGAGTTACAGATTGTTGACGTGTTACATTTTTAGTGTAGGGAAGGGAGAGATGAGGCAGGCAGGTGGGAGAAGTTAAACAAGGATTTATTTAACCAACCACGTTTCTCAATGTCAAGGATCCTTCCTTGGTAGGACTAGTACTTCCAAGGACAGATCAGAGTCCTCCTTAGCATTTGGAGAACATGTACAATGGAACAGGCTATCAAGTGCACGTCGCATCATTGATTTTTTTTGCTGCATTTCAAAACACTGGATGAAATGGTTGTGGAACTGTTAACTGTGCGGTTTAATTATGCTGTTGGGATGGAGAAGATGAATCAGCAGCCGTTCCTTAATGTCAAGGAAGGATCCTCCAAAGCCAGAAGGAGGACGCTACGTCATCAACGTCCGTCGAAGAACCGTTCCAATGTCGAGGATCCTCCGAATTCCTCCAAGGACTGAGTCCTTCATTCAGAAAATTTCCCATAGACAGAGAAGGATGCATTTGTATATCCTTCGCGGTCCCAAATCACCCACAATCCTATGCGCGGGCCTTTGCCGGTGTAACACCAAATTCTGTGACCATCGTATTTTGTGACTGTATGGGGCGCTGTTGCCACTGGGCAGGTTGATCTTACTCACACAGACGACTTCGTTACGAGTCTGTGACGCCATCATCTAAAACTGCAGGCTGTTTATAGCGAAGGTTCAGCCCCGAGAGTTTAGAAATGTGCTTTTTCACTTGATATATACATATATACAGACACGAGATATAGGCTGTATTGCATTTTGAATGACTAGTGTCTAATCGTAAATCTAAATAAAGAAACTAAGATATTTGTTTCTGTGTGTGTGTGTGTGTGTGTGTGTGTGTGTGTGTGTGTGTGTGCGTGTTTATTCTGTTGGTTCCTATTAAACATCACAGAGTGGACTTAATCATGAGGATGCGGTTGATATAAATAATAATAAAACTACGTCAGCAGCATGAGGCTGTTACCTAATCTACAAGAGCTGTGGAAGGAAATGATCAATAACCAAGTAATAATTTGATTGTGAACTCATTGTGAATTGTCCCCATAAACAAATTCATATATATTTGAACATTTCAAAATTCACCTGTCACAACAACCAAACCATTACAGCTGACTTATTTTATCTTCATAGCCTACTTTATGTATAGACAACAACAAAAAATCACTTTGGTTAACATCTGGTCTTAGGCACAAAGGGTCACATATTTTGACAGCTGTTATCAGAATATGTGACCCTTTATGCCTAAGACCAGATGTTGACCAGAGTGATTATTGTTTCTTGTCTATACACATGAAGATAAAACAAGTTACCTGAAATGGTCTGGGTGTTGTTACAGGTGATTTCTGCCAAGTTACAGTAGGGTCACATATTCTGACAACAGCTGTCAGAATATGTGACCCCTTGTGCCGGTGGCAACAGCGCCCCCTACAGTCACAAAATACGATGGTCACAGAATTTGGTGTTACACCGGCTCGTTAAAAAACAAAAATAGCGGACCAAAGCGGGAGTTTGAGCGGCATTGCTGACGATGAAATAATAATTTAAATGTAAGTATCTTTAGTGTGTGCCGTACATTTGTTATCACCGTTAATGTTTTACATCAGTGTAAAGCTTAGCGCTTTAAAGCTTGTACAAATTGCTATAATAATTAGGTAGATACACCCCGAGCTAACGTTAGCTAACTGAACCTACCATTTAACATTCGGCTGTAAGCTAGCTGGTTGCTGTCTTTGTAAAGTTTAATGTACGGTGGCATGTCCATCTCTTTTTATATGCCGTTACCGTATATGCATAACGTTAGCAGAGATTTAGAAAGTTGGTGTGTTTATCACTGGTTGTATCTGTAGACGGGAGGTAACACTGCACCGTGTTAACGTCACTAGCAACGTTCAACGAAGGCTAACGTGTATGAGTACTTTCCCATGTAATAACGTTGTGTTATAACATTCATAACGTAAACATCTTTTTGTTGTGTTAACTGTCTTTTAACAGGGACTAACGGAGGCGGTCACCAAGGATGGCAAAGCCAAAGACCAGCAGGGAGACAGAGGCCAAAGAGAGATGTTGACTATTGTTATATTAAAGATTGGCATTCTAACAATAAATGCTTTAAATTAACTGGTTTGTCTGTGTCATTAAGTTTTTGGGCATGTGTATATAATATAAACTGTTTTTCAATGTCTATTTTTCCATCAAATTGTGACCTGGACAGAGGAAACTTCAAACAATAATTATATTCAGATGCTGTTTTTATAACTTGTAAGGTATACATGTTTTAAAAAAGAAAAGTAGCAGTTAAAATTAGCTTGTAGTTTACTGCATACATGTAACATTAGCTTATTTTTCAGGTTAAGAAATGCTAAATATGATCAGCAACTATAACAAGGTAAACGCTACCAGCTAATGACCTACCACAGGCAGATATGACATGGAGTAAACTGCAAGTGAGAAAGTAAATAAAAAATAAAATAGTCAAACATATGAAAAATCATAACACCATTAATAAACACCCGCTAACAGTAAAGGTAGGTGTTAGTGTGTTAAATGGTCAAGAGCTGTCAGTTGCGTACATGATGAAGAAAAGTACACAGTGGAGTTTAACTGTATTCTTAAATATACTTGTGATACAACTGTAATCTTACCAGGACAGGTTGGATGACTCACCTAAAACTTTCTCCTTGTTTGCAGTCTGGAAGCAACCCCATCATCGGCAGCTGTGTCTGATCGCCCTTCATGTTGAATATACTTGTGTGTACAGTATATAGTAATGTTTGAATAAATGTTATAGTAAAGATACATGTAAACCTTACGAGTTATTACAACAGATAGCATCTGAATAATTCCAGGTCCAGGAAACAATTTAATGGAAAAAAAAAAAACAGTTTATATTATATACACACGCCCAAGAACTTGATGACACAGACAAACCAGTTAATTTAAAGCATTTATTGTTAGAATGCCAATCTTTAATATAGCAAATAATGTATTCAACATCTCTCTTTGGCCTCTGTCTCCCTGCTGGTCTTTGGCTTTGCCATCCTTGGTGACCGCCTCCGTTAGTCCCTGTTAAAAGACAGTTAACACAACAAAAAGATGTTTACGTTATGAATGTTATAACACAACGTTATTACATGGGAAAGTTCTCATACAAGTTAGCCTTTGTTGAACGTTGCTAGTGACGTTAACATGGTGCAGTGTTAGCTCCCGTCTACAGATACAACCAGTGATAAACACACCAACTTTCTAAATCTCTGCTAACGTTACGCATATACGGTAACGGCATATAAAAAGAGATGGACATGCCACCGTACATTAAACTTTACAAAGACAGCAATCAGCTAGCTTACAGCCGAGATAGGTTCAGTTAGCTAACGTTAGCTCAGGGTGTATCTACCTAATTATTATAGCAATTTGTACAAGCTTTAAAGCGTTGATGTAAAATATTAACGGTGATAACAAGTGTACGGCACACACTAAAGATACTTACATTTAAATTATTATTTCACCGTCAGCGATGCCGCTCAAACTCCCGCTTAGGTCCACTATTATTTTTTTTAACGAGCCGGCAAAGGCCCGCGCATAGGATTGTGGGTGATTTGGGACCGCGAAGGATACACAAATGCATCCTTCTCTGTCTATGGGAAATTTTCTGAATGAAGGACTCAGTCCTTGGAGGAATTCGGAGGATCCTCGACATTGGAACGGTCCTTCGACGGACGTTGATGACGTGGCATCCTCCAAATTCTGGCTTTGGAGGATCCTTCCTTGACATTGGGAAACACCCCAAGAGTCCAAAGAAACACAGGGAGCCAAAATGCAAAAGCAAAATCCAAATCCAAATCTCCAGAAATCCAAAAAAAGGTCCAAGGAAAAAGAAAACCAAAAATAGGAACACAGAACTGGAAAAACTCCCGAGGGAAACTCACGGTGAGGATGAAGAACACACACTCTGGAACATACAAAACAATATGACAATGGAAGCACAGACACTAAATACACTGGTTAATGAGATAACAAGAGGCAGGTAACAAAAGTGCTGGGAAACAGGTGGAAGACATGAGTGGGAAAACACAGGAAGTAAAACTAAAGACAGCACAGAAAACCAGACTATCAAAATAAAACAGAATATACAGACACTCAAGGGAAACACAAGACAGAAACTACAACACAAGCACAAGGAGACAAGACAGAACCAAAATACTAAATAAGGAGGAACAAAATACCCAAACCATAACATTAAATCAGATTTTTACAACAATATACATATTGTAAGCAAAAACCTAATTTGCCATTCTAAACCAAAATACAGACCAATTTTTAGGCACCTCCTAAACTCATGAAGAAATAGCCAAAACCTTTTTTTTCAACCACATGTTGTCTCTACTGCCAATTAGGGAGGAGCTCAGGAGTTAATTAGGGTAAAATGTGGCATGGTCAGAGCTCTCTGGGCTGGGTGATTGGTCATATTTTTTCGCAGATAAAGCAGCAGTACCTTAAAGGACAGAGGGGAAAAAGGCACAAGTGGTTACGGTTAAGTGCCCCACCAGAAGTTATGCAACACTCATCGATTGAGGAGTGTAAACATACAGCAGAAGCCACTTACCCTGCCTGAAGTTTGTGTTCTGTCGGCTTGCTGTCCCCGTCTGGGGAACCCTGACTCCTCTCCAGACACCCCTAATGATTTACAGAGTAAATGATCCGCAATGGAGTGGATTTACACAAATGGGCTTGGCTCCTGTCTGATGCATCTGCTGCACAATGGATACAGGAAAGCTACCATTACTTTCATCAGCAACCTCACTAAATTCATTTCATAAGGCAAAACCTCCTATAGCATGCATGTGTTCCAGGAGGGCCCACTACATAATGTGGACTTCCTTCACTAAGTCAACTTGAAGCTGTTGTGAGATGGGGTGAAACACTCCAGACAGCATAATCTCTGCTGTCGGCCAACTGTGGTGGGTCATCCACTTTTGTGTGTGATCTGAAAGGCATTTAGAAACATTGAGCTGACACTTAAAAAAAGTCATAAAATGTTTTTCATCCAAGAAGCAGACAAAACATTAGGGGGAAAATGTTATTGGCTTTACAGCACTGGAAAATTGGAGCAATCGACAGGCACGACTGACAACCAGAAACCTGACCTAGTCTGGGAAAAATTATGCTTACATCCCAACAGATGAATGCCATGATTAGGCAATTTTAGGTCAGTTCTGAGGAAATCATGAAGCAGAAGATGTTGTACATATTGTGCTTATTGAGCTGTTGCTTTTTCCCATCAATAATTCCTTCTATAGTGGGCAGACATACAAATAGCTTTTTTTCTTTTCTCTGTAACTCACTAAATGCTGCTTCTGACATAAAGGGGAATTAACCCCCCGGCTAAAACACACACACACACACACACAGACACACACACACACACACACACACACACACACACACACACACACACACACACACAGATATTAATCAAATCCTCCTTCAAGCATAAAACGGACGCCTACTGGACCCATAACCTCCCTGAAATCTCCAGAGTTGAGAGAGTGTGCTGGATCATAGATGTGTGCTACATGCATAAAAAACATCACAGATGTAATTTCTCTCTCTCTCTCTCTCTCTCTCTCTCTCTCTCTCTCTCTCTCATAAACGCACATACATCTTTCTGCTGATAGCATTTAAAACTCTGACTAACAATGTAATGACAATAATGACATTGTTTTTGCAAGCTTTTGAGGAAAAGTACATTCCTGAACATTTCTAGCAAACACAGCATAAACACCACATACAGCATTTCCTGGAGCCCCAGCCACTGTTTTAAGAGTTATCAGTGTAGCAGTGGTACAGAAATGAGCTGCATTAGAACTGCTTGTTAATGTCTTTGTCCACAAACAACTGTCTGACTCTCGATCTTTTAGCTGTTTTACAACTTGCTGTTTTTACTTCTTCCATCATGTAATTTTGTATTTTATGCTAAAGCCGCAACCAAAGAAAATGCTGCTTTGTTTTGCTTGTCTATGTCTATCTTTACAAGTGGAATGCATAAAGTATTCTGAGTCTGTGCATTTGAATGTGTTTTAAAAAAGGCCAACCCTTGTTGGTTAGCTTTGTGGCTGCATTCCCAGTAATGGAATGTAACCAAGAACTGTACGTAAGTAAAGTAAAATTACCAAAATAATATTTGAGTATTCCCATTTCATGCTACTTTATACTCATACGCCACTATAGTTTGGAGGCAAATATTATACTTTTTAAACAACAACATACTACTACTACTACTACTACTACTACTACTATGATAAATTACAGTAGGTCCTGCTACCCAGCAGTATGTAAAGTAAGGAAAATGAGTCCCACCTTGACCAGCTGCGACATTAAAGTGATGAACATATCAATGCCTTTTTATATATTTATTGAGAACTTTTACTATGGTAACTTAAACTATATTTAAATGCTAATGTTTTTTTCTTCTAATTTTGAATCAGAACCATTTACTTTTTTACACTGTAGTATTACTACTTTTATTTAATTAAAACAATCTGAATACTTCTTCCATCACTTAGCCTCCCTATGCTGGAATGGTGATCAGTGGCCCTTACATGCTTCATATACACAAGACGTAAACTTAAGCACACACACACACACACACACACACACACACACGGACACGGACATTAACTGAGGCAAGTCCAAGCAAGGATCTCAGGGTTATTGGAATGTCATTTCACTGTTTTTGGAGGGGGATCAGATTTCCAATTCCTCTTGACCTCGCTCCTCTCTGCCTCCCCCAGGGCTCTGCAGCAAATGAACAGGGTCGCCATGGTAAAACAGGGCCCGCCAAACGGCTGATCAGCCGCAGGCATCCTAGCGGCAGAGTCAATCCGATCTATGTGTAGCCAAAAATGCAATAAACAGCACATTAAATTGTTATTAGTTTTCTGTCTGTCACCATAACATTTAGGATTTAGGCCTTTTTTAAACAGCTGGAGAGCTGTGTTGCTTCATTTGAGGTTTTGCTGAGAGAAAGTGAGAGGTGGGTTTGTGGTAAATGGTGAGTCTCTCGCCTTCATGTTTTGTGTGAAATAATCAGTTTTTTAGCACCCTCTCATAGCACCTCCATTCACACTTTGACCCCTTTTTCAAACGACTGTTGACAACCACCCAACCCTGTAATATAGGGTGTCAGGAGCAATCTGGAGACATTGCTTACTGGGAGGCCTCCCTCTGATATGTTCCACTCAGAAAGTACACCCAAGGTGAAACTTGATGTCTCTGTTCTTGTTCATTTATTTTTTCTTCTTATTCACCCTCTTTTGAGCTAATAATCACTTTTCCTTACCTGAACCAGGAGGTCTCAGTACACTGTCAATGTCCCTGAGAGGATATGTCCCTGAATTTAGGGCAAGAGAGAGAGAGAGAGAGAGAGAGAGAGAGAGATGCACACACACAGGGAGCGGATGACATAAAACATAATTCTGGGTCGGCAGGTTCAAAGCCCCACAATGACCCTGGACAAATCCTGAGGCATGGATGTTGTCATCTATATTTCATTTTAAAATATGTACACTATTTCCTACACTCTTTTGGAAGTGACATTAAGTACATGTATTATTCAAAATGGAAAGTGAACAATTAAGTAAACAGAGGATTCCAGAACAAGAATGGACTCTTTAGTTGCAGTTGGGTTTTAAGGCTCATCACAGCCCTGCAAATGTGTTACTTAGTGTGATGAATGCCTTGCTTTCAGCAGCTGATGTTGGTCATTCATCATTAGTTGTAGTTCACCTTGACCTCTGTGCTGCATAGCAAAGAACTGATCACTCTACCCTTCTTGACCCTTATGAGCACTGGTTGAACTTGTTAAAACTGATTGTCCAGCTATCTCTGAGATGAAATTTTACTCTGGTCCTCTCACCAGAATGCTTTGTGAGAAAATCTTGGGGTCAGTTCTTGTTCTATGAGCTGTATGGCGCAATAACTTGCTACCAGATGCAAACTAAAAACTAAATTCAGTTCAGGAAAATTCAGCTGTTTTTATAGTTTTGTAACCAACTTGATCAATTACCTCATCATGTGGCCAAGTAATGCACAAACATTGGTATTGTTTTTGGCAGCGATTTGACAGCTAAGATCACAACCACCCTGTGTCAATAACCCTAGTGTCATTTGTGCATTTATTACATATGGCAATGCTCTGGTTCTAACATTTGGCAATGTCCCTTGCACATTTTCAATTTGTTTCAAAAGCAGCACTTGGACTCTAATCTGGTACAAAATTAGAACACATGACCCAGGTCATAGCATACCTTTACTGATTTTTTTAATTCATTCATTTTACTTATTTTACATTTATTTATTGTGTATTCTGTATGGGTACTTTGTCATTTCCTAGTTTGGGGTCAATAATATCTATCTATCTATCTATCTATCTATCTATCTATCTATCTATCTATCTATCTATCTATCTATCTATCTATCTATCTATCTATCTATCTATCTATCTATCTATCTATCTATCTATCTATCTATCTATCTATCTATCTATCTATCTATCTATCTATCTATCTATCTATCTATCTATCTATCTATCTATGACATAAAACACCCCATATGAGTTTGTGCGCAATGTCAAAAGATCAGGTAAAGCCATACTCTGAAATCTTGCAGATATCAGGTTGGCAAAGACAGTCTTCTCAAATACCCACACATTTAACACACATGTAACCTTTTGTTAGAATATTTATTTGACCTTTATTTTTTTATTTTTAGATGTATATATTGTTCTGTCTAATTTCTTGTATTAGTCACTTGGTAAACATTGTTTCAGGAGTATATAATTGTGTCATCTTCATTTATCTTCACAGTTTTATGAGCAAATAAACCTCAAAGTCTATTTTGGTTTGAAAAAAGCCTAGCATGCTGTATGGGAATATCAAACTTACACAAACACATCACCTACTGTAGATCAACATCCCCACCCCTCCGCACGCACACACGCATGCACGCATGCCTCTCTTTGGAACATTTTATTGTGCTTAATCGACCTATGGCCCACTAAGAGGATGATGGGAGGTATTATAGGGGAGGGAAGAGATACCTGGGTGGACCAGGTCACGGGAACAACACCACTCATATTGGAAAAGTAAAATACCTCATCCAACTGAATTAGGATGGAGTTGTATAAGCCAAGCTGCCTCTGTGTGAGGGGGCAGACGGTCACACACAGTGATGAATTTGTGCACAGATAAAATGAACACAGACTCATGCATGCAGAGAGTCACAAGCAACACACCTCTGCTCCGTGTATAGAATGTAACCATCTGGACTGCAGGTGTGTGTGCCATCCATTCGATCTCTCTCTCTCTCTCTCTCTCTCTCTCTCTGCTTAAACTCAGTTAAATTCAAAGTATTTATTGGCATGGATGTTTAACTAAAAAAATCATGTGACCAACATGTGCATAAAAAAAGTAAAGTATGCTACATCTATTAGGGTATGTGTACAAGGTTCTACATAGTTTTGGTTTTGGGCTGTTTTTCATTGTTTGGGCTAGTGTTACGATGCAGAAGGAGGACCCAAAAGTGGAGTATAGGGTAGAAGGCTTCAAAAGGCTTTATTATTAATAGAAAAACAATGTCCACAAAAACTCAGGATGCAGCAAAGTTCCCAAAATCCAAAAGAGGGGAGAAAAAAGGAAAGGCAAAAAATAGCAAAAGGGGAAAACTATACAAAGAACACTCACAGGGAAACTTGGGAACATCAACTGAAACACGCAGACTGGACAAAACAATCTGACAAGAGACAAAGGGAACACAGAGGTTAAATACAAGAGGTAACAAGGAATAGGTGATACATCAGGTGAATCACATTAGGGTGGGGCAGGACAATCAGACAGGCAAAAAGCAAAACTAGACAAGACTAGACAAGACAGGAAACCATGCTATCAAAACAAACTCACCGGGGAACACAAGACAGAGACTACCACACAAGACCGGGGAGGAAACTAAGACACAAATACAAGGAGACAAGACAGGACCAAAAACCAAAGAAGGAGAAAAGAAACCAAAGCAACCACCCAAACCATCACAGGCTAGGCCCCTTAGTTCCAATTAAGGGAAAACTTAATGCTACAGCAAACAAAAGAAAATAATAAGTCTTAGTGTGGAAGAACTTGACTGGAATGCCAGCTGGAAGCCAGGCCTATTGCCCAACATCAGTGCCGGACCTCACTAAGGGTGGAGGGTGTCGTAACAGCATATGAATGTCCATGGTGAAGCTTATGTTTCCACATTCTTTTATCCATTTAAGTAAATACATCATCAAGTAAATACAGAAAAAACAGTGATACACAATGCTTGGAATGCAACAATTAGGTAATGACGTCAAATTCAGAGAAAAAAAGGAAACTTGAAACTGTATTACAGCAGAACTTGTGTCAGTAGTTAACATGTAATCACTACAAGTCTAAATTAATTAGTTAAGTTGTTGTACTTATCTACAGGGGTTTCATCTGGATTGAATATAAGGCCAGTCAAAACTGCAATTTGTGTCCAATTCTTTTGTGTTGCGTACACATTAGATGGAACTGTGTATCTCTCTCTCTCTCTCTCTCTCTCTCTCTCTCTCTCTCTCTCTCTCAGATTTCCATGGCAGAAACCATATCTTACCATGCCTTGTCTTACAATACGTTCACACCGGCCAGCTGCCAATCGGAATATAGACGTCCTTTGCACTGGCTGATCCCGGAGAAACATACAATGTAAACTTTCGTTCCTACCAAAACATTCTTCTGAGGACAAGCTCGTAGTCGCCGTTGCTGAGTTACCCATCGTTTATAAAATAACGTTGTTTGTACATAGGGACCAGTTAACGTTACCTGTCGGCCACATCGTCTCTTAATTGGGGTGGCAGTAGCTCAGTCCGTTGGGAGTTGGCTTGGGAACCGGAGGGTCGCTGGTTCAAGTCCCCGTACGGACCAAAGTATGGTGGTGGACTGGTAGCTGGAGAGATGCCAGTTCACCTCCTGGGCACTGCCAAGGTGCTCTTGAGCAAGGCAGCTCGGGGCGCCTTTCCATGGGCAGCCCCCTCACTCTGACATCTCTCCATTAGTGCATGTATAGGACCTGAGCATGTGTGTGTAATTCAGGCCTGTGTGTAATAACAACAGAGTGTAAAGTGTAGTAAAATAAAAAATAAAAATAATGGTCCGCTCACAGTGAAGTCCTGCACGGGTCACTAGATTAATTTGGAAGCTACTCGCTCTGCCTGCCTGCTGCTATTGCTCAGCGGCGAGCGAGCTAACTGCTAACAGACCCCGCTGCAACCAATTAACAATACAACTTCTGTCATTATATATGTAATTTATAAAAGGTGTCTAGTGTCAATGTATTGGCCGTGGCTGAGTGTGCTTCTCCTGGTCGAACAGAGAACGGCGCCACGTCAGAGAGGCCAAAGCGTCAAAAAGCTTCCCCGTACTTTTTGACAAGCATCCTTGGCGGTGGCGGTGTGTACGTACAGTTACAGATGAGTAAGCTCTAGCCACTTATTCCTTTAATAACCATCCCCTTGTACTGTTCTATTGCTAAGATTCCTCAAATTGCTTCCTAAACCTGGAGCATATCATTTGGCTATTAAGTAGCCTTACCCATAAAGGCCTACTTTAGCTTATTTGTTTCACAGCATGAGTATTTAGAAAATGCAATAAAAGTCAAAGTATTTTTCTGTGGAAAAGAAAAAAAGGCATCATGAAGGTGATTCCCAGTGACACAGAGGGACTCAGCAATGACCTGTGTGTGAGTGTGTGAGTCAGCTCTTCCTTTGAATTTAAATTGGGCCTAGTTATTTAATATGTGGATTTTTACACATATTCCTAAATTAAAACAAGTTGCACCACACAAAATAGATTAAGATTAGTTGTTACTAAATATTTACACCAGGTAACGGCCAGGTGCAACGGTTGCCTGACTGACGTTAGTTTGCTAGCATCTGACTTGTTTAGAGTGAAGAGTAAAACAAATATGGACTATGATATAATAACACATCTGACATGACACTTGGTAAAATGCTGTTAAATCATAATGTTAATTGGGAAGATTTTACATTATATTTCACAAAAATAACACAACATCCCTCAAACTACAAAACATCAGCCAATTTAACACAATCCAACATCGCATACGTATTCTAAACTGTACTACTACTCTGAAACATACACACATATCTCCATGTATACAGATCTAAATAACTCAGTTACTGATATCTACGTATACAAAGTACTGGCAAATAAGTTATTTATATTGTTACGTTACAGCTCATGATGCTGGAGTGACTTTCTGTTTAAATAGTTGATTGCTTTTGATTGGACACATTTAAGTTGTTTCCTAGCAACTCATTTCAACATTATGTCTTGACAAGCATATAAATAAATGACTTTTTTTAATGGTGCAACCCAGTTTAGTAAATCAATAGTTTGAAGTTAGCTAGTAGTTAAAACCTACAAAGGGCTTTAAGCACAAAGCACGAATACCTGATGAAACCGGGTCCTGATCCCAAATGCACACACATGCACACACACATGGACACAGTTACACGCCCATGCTTAATGCAAAAACATTTGGTCACCGCCTGTCACGTACATACACGTAGGCAACTACATTTCCCCCCTCCACCCTTATGTGGCATGGTGGTGAATTAAAGAGGGGAGTAGTGAGGCTATCTCCCCTTTAATTAATATCTGTCTGTTATTATCAAAGCCACACTCATCTTAAGCAGGGAGGAGAGAGGAAGTCCTCCCTCTATTCCTCATAAAAAAACAGAGAGGGTAGTGAAAGAGAAGTTTGACAACCATAACATAAGAGTAAAATACAGGACACATGAACTGTAATAGCCATCAGCCAACAAGTTTAGCTTTTTCTGTCACTAATACATATGATGAGGGGGTACACACATCTGTTTGCAGTTGCTTTATGGCAACAGTAGCACAGATTATACATCTTTTAAACTATAGTTGCATTTTTGTCACAGGTTTTCACATGTGTCGTGTTTGTCTACACGTGTATATTTCTGCTACATTTTGTGTGGAGGTTATCAGGACTTGGGTCTAATAACAACCTTAATACTGTTCTCACAGAGGCCTCTGAAGTTGTCTCCACTCCATCAAGTCAGTGTGTGGTTGCCCGGCAACCGAGGGTCCGGTCTTCCCGAGCGGCGCTGTTTGTTCCCTACGAATGATCCGCCAGAGAGAGGAAAGATGGGCGGAGGTGAGGATGAGAGAAGGAAAGACACAAATTGGTAAATGGAAGACGCAGCCTCGAGGGGCCCTGAATCAATGCCTGAGCAAACAAGCTCTGGCTGTCTCTCTCAGCCGCCATCTCGCGCTTTGTTGGATACTACTTCACTGTCTCTGTCTCGCTCTCTTTGACCCTCTTTCTTTTATGTTCAATTTTCACTAATTTACATGCACTCTGTCAACTAATTAAATCCAATTTTTACTTTAAAATGTTCTTGATTTTGTCTCACGCCATGGGCTATCATCTTACCGATTTATTTCCCCACTTCTATTCACACTTTTCTTTTCCTGTACCATTATTAAAGATTGTGTCTCATAACTAATTTCTAATTTCTGTTCTCGATCTCTCTGTTACAACTGACGAATGATGAAAAAAGGCCATAATCTTGAATCTAATGCCTAATGATCGGAGTCAGGGACTCCGTGCTTCTAAAGGAAAACTTCTGCTATAAACTGCTGCTTTTCATGAAACAACTACTCTATCACACACGGATATAACCTTGACACTAGCTATATATGTGCTCCTTTGATGTGATTAATGAAAATAATGTATTCTCCCATTTCATATTACTATTTAATTTTTATGGCAATACTAAAATCTTCCCACCGAGCCAGCTTGTAAAATTTGGGTATTTTACAAGCTGGCTCAAGTCAGATGGGTACGTAAGTTTACATACATAAATGCTAAAACCAAAAGGCAGCCCAGCGAATGGTGCATTCATCTATATGGGTTTGTGTTGATGTCTGAGTGAAGAAAAGAACAGCTGTCTTAAGGAAATACGTAATGAGCCATTGAGTTACTCTGTAACAGTAATATTCCAATATTATTAACATTAGTACTACGTTAACATAAGTTACATAACAAGTATGTGTTAAGTGCCTTTAATGTTTTGCTGTGCATCTTACTGTAACCACGGATTTGGCCCCATGAAGGAGTTATGAAAAGCTCCAAGTCCACTGAGAACTTTGAAAGTGTATGGAGGGATCCTGAAGTTAATGCAATTGGACGCCAGTTTTGGACCTGTGTGATGTCATATGAGTGGGTGGGTTCTGAAGATTTACAATATTATTTAATAGCTTGTTACTTGAGAGCAACAAAAACAGCGTCCAAATTAGTATTTGTGGTACAGTTAGCGGAGCAGGAATTTTCATGACAGTCATCCGTTAAGGAGATTTATGAGCATTGACTTTATGAGAAAAGGACCATTAAGTATGACAGTCCTGCATCAAGGCTACAGAGTGACTAGAGTAGATAAGCAATGTAAAACATACCCACTGGGGGCAGTGAAGTTGCCTTGTGCTGGCAGGCACAGTCAAGCTACTAGTAGAATGTAAGTCTGGAAAGACATACTGGTTCATTGTCATTCCGGGATGGATTTCATTCAGTAACAGCAACAGATAAAAGGAGATGGTGGTCTTGGTCAGATCTACATCATGGCTGCTAAAGGATATTTACTCTCTGTAACCTGTAAGACCAACTGACATATTTTTGAGTCAGACCTCCCCATATAACTCTCTGTCCAAAACCAAAGCACAGAAAATACAATGAAATTGCTTTATATAAGCAATATGTCTCACACAATGTGCAATGTGAGAAATAACATTAGGCTCTGCTGACTTTCACAAGCTGAACCAAAATAACTGTTGCTTGACCAAATCCTTCCACAGGCCAGGCCATGACAGCAACAATCAAAGCAGACTCATACAGTGTGAAGCATTATGTGGAAAATGTGGAGATCGAGTCTTGGTTTTGATTTTGAGGTCTGTGGTAGCTGCATGACATCAGCACATGTCTTCACGACTTTGTGAAACGCTGGATTCGCTGTTTCATAGGTTATCATTTCGGAAAATGTTATGAAAGTATCATGTTCAACTAAGCACTCTTTTTCTTTAGATCAGTAAGTTAATGGATCCAGACAGATCGCAACGGTTCAGACAAAATCAATTTGGTAAAGTTGGTCCCAATAGAGTCAAGTTCAAAGCAAACGTTGATTGTACACTGAAGCGTAAGAGTGTATCTGGCCTTTCTGCCAAGTTCGGCTTACATCAGTACTGAGCCCCAACCAGCTAGAAGCCAGATCACACACACACATACATGCACTGAGCTCTACAAAGGACACAATGTACTCAGCACCATCTCTTGTTCTTTTCCTCCTTTTTCACCCTGTCCCTTCCTTAACCTAATTATATCTATCCTTCTTTCTCCTTCCTTGCACTGCAGTGCTGGCATTCTCACTGCCACTAATGACACGGTGTGATCTTCACAGAGTCCCCAGCCAGTGAGCTGGGGTCACATATGTTCTATATCATTCCCTGAACACTTCCATATGGAAATATGCCACCCATGCCAAGACCTGACACATACACAGTGCCTCAGAAGGAAGAGGGAGAGGGAGAGAGAAGAAGAACAGACTTGGAGGAAAATTGTTGGGTGAAAGACAAAAGAGCAAACAATAAGGAAAACAGAGAGAAAAAGATGGACAGAGAGAAAACAGGAAACAGTAAAGACATAAACAGAAGAGTGCAGAGAGAGAGGGAGAAAGAGAGGGAACAGCCAATTAAAGCTAAACAGGGAGAGTGTGAGTATGATGGAAAAGAACGCATACCAGGTCTCCTTTTTTCCTATCTGGCTGTTGACTTAGGCAAACAGAAGCAGTCATAAACAGGAAAGCCCAAAATGATGAAGCACTAAGACGCTACTGCATGTCCTTGGTCAGCCTCCCATCTTTTCAGAATAGGTTTGTTTTGTTTTTTTCAATCTAAGCCTTAAGCCTAATAAAATAATAGTTTAAACAACGAGTTCAGCCCTCACTGAAAGAAAATTACTCGGAACACACTTATGAATAGAAATCACCAGATTAGTCATTAAAATCAGGAGGAATCTACTTTTTGAAGATGGAAAGTCCATAGCATAGTTAGACATGTTCTAATACATTAAAAAGGAGATTCATAAACCATGCTCTCTATGAGGTTTTATTCATTCTTTCTCTTGGTGCCAAAAGCAGAAACTAGTGCAAATGAATAAATTGCAAATTGCAAATCAAATTAAAAACAAAATCTGTGACCTGCTTCTTTAAATTTGGAAGAATATATAGGCCTTTCTGAATATACTGTAAGCTTTACACTTACTTTACTTTACACAAAGGATATTTCCCACTTAGGTCAAAATCTAATCCAATCCTAATTGATTCTGTTTAAAGCAGTACGGTACTTTTACGTATAAATGAACGCCCTTAACATTCAAGCCCTTGCCAAACAAGTTCAAACAATGCTGATTAAGCCTATTACCACCAGGGAAGCTCTCTGTCTTGGAGTTGTTGTGTCTGGTGCCTGTGGCGACATTCCTGCGCTGGCGCACTGAAAGTGATGTATTTTACGTTAACCAGGCAGTGCTAAAGGGGGCAGGAAGAGGGAAGAGAGCATAGCGACGGAGTGGCAGCTAGGTCCATGATGGAAGCAATGGCAGAAAATCCTAGCAATCGTTTGTTGCTGGAGTAGATGCTCCAGAGAACAAAGAACTCGGCATTCAGAGGAATGTATAAAGTTAAAAAAGCTTTTGATTGAAGATGAAGACAGAAGATGAATCTCATTAGCACGCATCAACAGTGTTGGTGTAATTGTTCCCACTGTCTGAGGGAAAGTTCCACACTGTAGGGCTGTGTAGTTAATCATGTTTTAATCATAATTACGATTTCTACTCCTAACGATCCCAAAAACAGAGTAATCGAGAAAAACTATTATTTTGCACATTACGGGCCCCATCTTACATCCAGCGCAATTGACTTTGTATACTGACGCATGTATCATTCTTATTTGGCACCCGACGCACAGCAGACTTTTCCCTCCACGGATGCACGTCGGTGAATTAGGGAATGAATTTGCGCTCTCGGGGGCGGTTCAGCAAAAAGAGGAGGCGTGTTCAGGCACAAACGTTCCCTGGTGCTAATTTGCAGTTTCAGAAAACAATTCCGCCACAGACCAGGAAAAACCTAGTCTAAAGTCAGTGGCGCGTTATTCAGATGCTTGGCCATAATTTAGCATGTGCACAATGTGCACACACTTTGCTTCTCTCATCTGCACAGACTGCAGCAGTTCCTATTTTTGCAAACTATACATAATTACAAGGACAAATATTACTAAAAATGAGTTTCAGGTTTACAGTACAATCCCCAAAACGTTGCAGCATTATTTGTGGCTAGTTGTGTTTTGCACAAAATTTCCATGAATCATGGATGTGTTAATGACATAAATGAGGAACTATTAGAGGACTTAAGGAGACGTGATGTTGAACTACGGCGGGATTGGACACTTGAGGATCCTGGAGTGGCAATGCGCAATGGACAGAGATGGAGTGGGGGGAGGAAGAAGGGGCACAGGAGCAGGTGGGGCGTTTGGAGGCCCATGCTCCATGTCTGCAGTAATCCTCTCCAGACTTGAGGAGATGCACCAGAGTGGCCGCAGCAACATCGCCACCCAGTCAAGACGGCCATTTATTACTTTGCTGCATTCCGGACTGCTCCCGCTGCAGCCCTGACAAGGACGTGGTCTCCTCGGCTGTGAATGGCTCCTGGCGTGCGCCATGCAAATCCGCCATCATAATAGCAATCCGCCATGGAACAAGCGTGCCTGCTCTTAAAGGGTACGTGAGATGACCAGTTGACCAAAATAATTGTGATAATGATTCTTTCCATAATCGAGCAGCCCTACCGCACTGTAGGTTTAAGTACAAAGCAGACAACATTACCACTTCATTAATTGATTATTTTTGCCAACACAACACTGAGATGATATCACAATGTGAATGGTGAACATTAAGCATTTGCTTATTTATGCATCCTATGTTCACCAGCTATTCACTAACTTTGCCTATGTGCCATTTGGTGCAAGGCAGATAGCAGACAATGGGTTTATTAGAGCTTCTTCTTTTTCTTCTCTCAACATCAGACATTATGTTAAACAACAATTTAATAAGTTGTAGGTTGAAAAAATGTGAACCTGTCCTTAAAGGAAATAACATGCATTATTTCCCTTAATACCTTGTCATAGAAATGTGGATTTCAATAAACTCAATAAATGCTGCTTAATATAACATACACAAGCGTACAAACTCTCCTTCGTACAAAGACTTAATCGCTTGATGTGACTGAGTAAAAGTGAAATGAAGGAACAACGAAGGGAGACAAACAAGTTGGTTACCATGCAGATGTGTGTGAAGGTTGTGAGAACGACGCTCTGTCACTAATCAGCCCATCACCCAGACAACATCAAGCCTGTTAACATTACAACTTACACCAACGATGGAGGGGAAAGGACACCTCCTGCTGGAAGGCAAACACGTAAACAAAGCAAAATACATGCAGCAAAAAAAAGCCACAAATATATTAACAAGTTTCACAAATTGTAGGCTACATAATGACATAATTGCTAATGCGGAGCCATGTGTGAAGAGTATACATGTGAGTGTATGCAGATGGACACATAGTGACAGATTCGCAGATTTTAAATACATTGGCGTACACGTTGATGGATATCTCACAGTTAAATCGCATATCAAGAAGGTTTGCAATCATATTAAGTTCAACCTGGAAAATTTTAGATATGTCCAAAGCTGAATGTCAACAAAGGCTGCTGTAATGTTCAAGCACTCAATGACTTTCTCACTTATTGTTTGACAACCTGGTCACAACACTTCTCTCAAGCCACTACACTTCCTACACAAGCGAACTCTTAAGGTTCTTGATAAGACATCCATACACTATCATCATTGCCATATTCTAAAAAATATATAGCCTTTTAAGTTGGGAAAACATGACTACAAATACAGATCTTACATGGACTAGCTCCTCCTGTATTGAGCCAGTTTGTAAAGCAAGAGGCGACTTCATTGTTGCGTTACGGATACTCGTGGGTGGAACTTTAGTCACATTAGACATTTTAAAACGTATGCCTCTTTTAAACATATCTTAAACAAGTGGCAAACAAGTAGTCAGCACTGTCAACATTAATTTAGGCACTGCAACTTGCTGCCACCTTATTTCTCCTGCTCTGCCTGTGTGATTGTCTGTCTCACTATTGTAGTTAGGCAAATCTTCTGTCCCAGCAATGTTGTTTTTGTGCATGTCCACCAACATGTATATGTCTATGCTAGTGTGCCTTGTTTGTTATCTGGTCCAACTATTTTCCGGTTCGGCTGTGTATGTGTGTTGATCCTAACTAACTGTTCTTGTTTTTAGGTTGTTGTCTTTTAGCATTAGTATAATCAACTTTTATTGTATAAGGTAAAATCTATATGTATTATTGATAACTTAATCGTTTTATCTGTTTTAGGGTGACCTATTACCACCAGAACAGGGACAGTGGATGCAAAATAGCCTCCAGGCTAATTCTGGCACATTTTACTTTTATGTATTATTAGTATGCATTATCTCCGATGAATTGAACCTGAAATAAAGTAATACATAAATGTGTGTGTTTTTATTTAAAGGTAAACAATGTTTTGAGCATTAAGCATGACAAACTCACTTCATGTGGTGACAGCCTGAGCTACTTTTTCTGCCAGGGGCAACATATGGTATGGCATTCTATAGGAGGCAGAACAGTCTGTTCGTACATGTATATATATATATATATATATATATATATATATATATATATATATATATATATATATATATATATATATATATATATATATATATATATATATATATGCATTCCCAGGCCAGCTTGGAGACCACCTCCCAGCTGGACGTGCCTGGAACACCTCCTGGGAGGCGCCCAGGAGGCATCCTTACCAGATGTCCGAACCACCTCAACTGGCTCCTTTCGACATGAAGGAGCAGCGGTTCTACTCCTAGCTCCTCACAGATGACTGAGTCTCTCACCTTATCTCTAAGGGAGACGCCAGCCACCCTCCTGAGGACACCCATTTTGGCCGCTTGTACCCTGAATCTTGTTCTTTTGGTCATGACCCAGCCTTCATGACCATTGGTGAGGGTAGGAACGAAAACTGACCGGTAGATCGAGAGCTTTGCCTTCTGGCTCAGCTCCTTTTCGTCACAACGGTGCGATAAATTGAATGTAATACCACACTCGCTACGCCGATTCTCCGACCAATTTCCCGCTCTATTGTTCCCTCACTCGCGAACAAGACCCCAAGGTATTTAAACTCCTTCACTTGGGGTAAGGACTCATTCCCTACCTGAAGAAGGCACTCCATCAGTTTCCTGCTTAGAACCATGGCCTCAGATTTAGAGGTGCTGATCCTCATCCCAGCCGCTTCACACTCGGCTGCGAACCGATCCAGTGAGTGCTGAAGGTCACAGACCGACGATGCCATCAGGACCGCATCATCTGCAAAAAGCAGTGATGAGATCCCGAGCCCACCGAACTGCAACCCCTCCCCACCCAGACTATGGATGGATGGATATATATACACACACACGCATACACACACACTGTATATATATTATCCATATTTTAAAGGTGGAAAAAGATGTAAAGACAACATTGACATAATGTATAACAAATATGTAAATATGTATTATATTTACCATATAAATATGTTATGGAGAACATTACCAAAAAATTTATACACTCATTTATACACCCGGCAGACACAGAGCAACATCAGCAGTCATCTGTTTCTGGACAATTGATTAATTCAATAGTCCGATATTCACTCTCTGTTAAAGCTCTGGGTTGATCTACCAACCGCTGAATGAAAAGTCCATCAGCTGCTACTGTAATGCTATGTTCACCAGCCGGTCATTGACTTCAACAGTTAGTGGGGCTGCAATAGCTCTATCAGAGCTTTTTTTTGAAAGAAAGATGCTGCCTGCTAGAAATAAAGTTGATGAGAGATTTGAGAGCCTGAAAGACTTAAAGTGAAGTTGTGTAAAACCAAAACAATGAGCTGAATGATACCGCAAAGCTGTGTTAAGCAAATTCTCTGTAGGTTTGTCACTACGAGCAACAACTTTCATATTAAGAACAGTAATTTGAGCCATTGTTGCCAGTAATATAAAAGTATTCATTAATGCAGCTTTAAAGAAACTTGAAAAAATATGTAACACACACCTGATGTACAGTAAATGTTCATGTAATCATTTGAACTGTTATACCTACACAGCCAAATATTATAATATTAGTTGATATAGGCTAATTAAAAATAATCCAAAAAGCAAATGTGGGTGGTCCGTTTGCTTACAGATCTGATTTATGTTTCAATGCAAGAACAAACAACCTTTAATGGGAATGTTACCTACCAAAGTCTAACACCCACACGTCTGTGACGGACAGTAGACAAGGGATCAGAGAGATGTGATCTTTCCTGCGCTCCATGAGATGAAACAGCACACAGAGTGCTTCAAGTGAGATATTGTGTGCCCGTTACCCAATGATAAAGTGATGAAGACACACTGTGTGGAAATTTGAAAATATAGAGACACTGTCCTTGATATGCCCTTTTCAATTATTTAGCTATTGAAATCCAATTTTCCTCCAAAACATCATGTGTTGAAATATTCTTCATGTAATACTTGTTATTTATGAACAGTTGTTCATGCTTTGCGGTGACAGTCAAGTCAGGACAGTCTGGTCTCAAAAATCGGGGACCATATTGGAGTATGTCTGTGTTTGTATCTGTTCTTGTACGTGAGGCTGCTAAACATGTGGTACACACACACACACACACACACACACACACACACACACACACACACACGCCATATAAACACAGCATGGTCTGCAGATGTACCAAACTCGCAGTAGGCAAATACGCAAATAGCATCATGTGTTATGTTCCTTCTCAAATACTTTAAATTTCTCCATAACAAGATGCACACTGTTAGTGTCAGAGAACAAAAGTATGTGTTGGAAGATAAGATGGGCGGATGATAGCAGCTCAGTGGACATATGATCCGAGGAACTCTCATTTGCAAACATATCTGTCCTTGAATTCTCTGTTCCTTCACCACAAGTTTCCATGGAAACCGGGAAAGCAGGGAGTGTGTGTGTGTGTGTGTGTGTGTGTGTGTGTGTGTGTGTGTGTGTGTGTGTGTGTGTGTGTGTGTGTGTGTGTGTGTGTGTGTGTGTGGTGTGCAAGAGAGAGAGGATGAGAGAGTTTTCAGGTAAGAAAGTGCAGGCATCTTACAGAGCTCGCTTCATTTTAACACAGAGTTGTTTCCATTAGAAAGTAAGTAAAGAGTGATTTTTCAATGACAAAAGGATGTTTGAGGTGAATGGCTGGAACCATAACGTACACACCTCTGGGGAAGACCTTATGTGAACCAAGTCAACTACGACTTTGCCCTTGAAACCAAAAGCCAAGGATCAAGCACATACGCACTGGGCTTATTCTGAGGCAGCCCTCATCAGCCACAGCATTACCAATCATGTATTTACAAGCGACCGACAGAGAGGTCCCAGTGAATTTTTAATGGAAGCTCTGTTTGAAATTTTGAACAAGCTCAAATTGATTCATGATTTTTTAATAGGGCCTGTGGAAGCTTCCAGAATTGCTGATTGTTTCTCTTGCAATTGGCAAACATCCACAGCGGGTGGGGCGTAAAAAGACTCAAAAGATACATTTCTTCCATTTTCTCCCACACTCTTAACATACATTTTCGGAAGCCTAAGAATATCCTGTCCAGTCAGTCATGATGTTATTCTATGTAATTTGATGGCACTGAGAGTCTAACACTTAGTAGACATTCTGGAAAGCTTCTTCCTATTTAATTAAAACAGTTTCACCAGCTTCAACATGCCTGAACTTGACTTTGGACTTGGAGGCCCAAGAAAAAAAACACTCTTAAGGGTGATCACATTCACATGATGTTAAAATGAAATGTAATAAAAACAGACTATGAGGTCCTAACACTGATTTCCAGTCGCAGTGATGCATGAGCTCCTATCTAGAGGAACAGTTCATTTTGAGAAATCACATTATTTGCTTATAAATATGGAGCTGGAGCCGTGAGGCCTAAGCCCAGTTTAGCATAACATCTTAAAGCAGGGAGAAACGGATTGCTCACGCCAAAGTTTAAAGTGCCCATATTATGCTAATTTTTTAGGTTGTTTTTGTATGTAATTGTATTTTGAGGGTGTACCAGAATAGGTTTACATGGTTTCATTTTCAAAAAATATTGTTTTCAGATTTTTTTTGTACTGCACATTGCTGCAGATTCTGTTTTCATCCTGTGTGTTTGGGTTTCTGTTTTAGCTACAGAGTGAGACATCTCACTTCTATACTATCTTTGCTGGAAGTCATACATGCGCAGTAGCTATGTAAGATCACATCAGCTAGATAACTCTTTCTCCAACGGCAGGATTAGCTGGGAGACTTCTTGTAAACGAGGCCACACTTGTGGAATACCTGCAGAACAGGGACATGTCAGTAGTTCTTTTGTAGATTGTGGTTATGGTTGTAGCAGAGTTTTGCCATTACAAGCTAGCATGCTACAGTTAGCCACCTTATCTCGGCTAGTTGCGTAGAAAGCCGTGCAGATTTTGAACAGCTCACACGGAGACTGAAGGCAGAGGACATTCAGAAACCCGTATCTCTCTCAGTACAGCACGGATAGTTTTTTTTTTCCTCAAGTTTGTATGCGCGTGGAAGCACCAGAGACACAAAATAACACCCCAAATTCCAGAAAAAGGGATTTTCTTTTAATAATAACAACATTAACTTAATAACTTGAAAATAAAAAAAAAACTGTCAGGACCCCTAAAGCTCACTAGTTAACACACCATATCTAAATTGTTTAATCTGTGCAAAAACAGACATGCAAAAATGACATTCATGATTTCAGAGGGTGCATGCAATAACAATGCCTTTGCAAACAACATCCACACACAGCGACTTCTTGGGGTCAGCCCAGCAGTTCGTCAGGTTTGGTGCCACTGCCATAATGCCTGTACATTAGTCTCGCTTTGCCAGACCCTCAGGTGCATTCAGGGATGTATGCACCTCAAGTGCAAAAACAGAACAGAAAGTTGTTCCTACAATGTAAAGATCGGCTATGTGCAACACACTCGAGTTAATTTATACAAAATGTTTAGATCTGAAAGTGACAGCCACAGTTCTGAGAGAGCCAGGGTACACACACACACACACACACACACACACACACACACACACACACACACACACACACACACACACAATAAGAAGATGTTTGTTATAATATTACTGACAATGTAAACTATAGTTTTACACAATACACGTTACAGTGACAGATACTACAAATTCTTTGTGTGTGTGTTTTGGAACTGTAAGTTTAGTAAGTAACTACAGTAAGTAAGTAGGGATGCAACGAGTTAAGGTAAAAAAAGTTTGAAAAATAATCACACTTTTATGATTATCACAATTATTATGCATTAATTACTTTCACCTATTTTAATGTGTTATTTATTGCTGCCTTGTGAAACAGAAATAACAGTAACAGTTATGAATGTTTTGAAAATAATTATATGATTAATCCTCAACCTTTTTATTTAAATGCATCTGAAAAAATTAGAGACTACAAGTGAATCAGTCCAACCACAAACAAACACACCACAAAGTGCCATTTTGGGCTAGAACCTGCCCTGCTTGCTGGTGTTTCTGAAAGTTGGAGGAGTTGCTAGACAAGATGGTCAACGCACAGCATGTTGCCAAGGAATAAAAGCAATGGAGAGATGTCTTTGCAGCCTTATTTACCATAGAGACGAAGAGGAGTAAGTCATTTTGTATATTATCTTTTTTCCGGACCATGGCGTGTGTTACCCACAAGCATTTATGTTGTCTACGAGGTTTAATAAGAACTGCACACACTGCTACACATAAAGTGCAGTCAGTTAACACTCGGTATAGCGGAGCCTTTACGATTAATTAACCGTGACGTTTTAAAGCGCGGTTAATAGGGAAATTGGTTAAACGCAGAATCTCTATAAGTAAGTAACTTCTTGCCAGTAAGCCAGCACAACAGTCTGTGTGTCCAGAAGGAGCATGCTTGTGAGCAGAAGGTAACTTTCACAACAAGCCCTTCTGGTTTGTGTCCCATAATAGAGAGTTCCTGCTGTTCTCCAAGTGCTCTGCTCATGTTGTTGAAAGATTCACATTCAATTGAACTGGTATGAAAATCAACAACAGCTATGAATTAAAAGGGCCACAATTATTATTACCAAGACTTTAAGCCTGCTCTCAGTTTTTGTCAACACACGATGATGAGAAACCTATCCAATAGAAATTAAAATTGAAATCTAATCCATAAAGATCCTCCTCTAGCGACCTCATCACCTTATTTAAATATTTGAGCTGCTCTGTAAATAGTCCATCACAAACAGTGATGTAAGATAATCGCCAGTAGTCAAAGTCCCAACAGTGAAGTTTAGATGCGCAGCAGGGGGGTAGTCGGGTAGGCTTTCATGGTCCTACCTTGTAAACTGACAATTTGCTTGTTATAAAATTGTCCAAAAGGGTCACTGGAGGAGGACTTAAGGTTTCAAAACTTTGCATGCTCCATCCATAATTTATAAATCAAACAGGAAAGCAGACAGGAAAGTCAGGTTGCAGCTATTGCTTCATGGAAGAGGTTCAGGTGTGAATCCCCTTCCTTCCCCTCCCCTGCCTTGCACTTAAATTTATATTACAGGTGTAAAGCAGTCTCAGCTCAGCTAAAGGTCTCCTCCAAAACCCTCAGGGGCACCGCTCGACCCAGCATGCAATAATTTATGAAAAAAGTTGGTAGGCTTTACGAGACAGGAGTGTCAAATTTGTGAGACCTTTATCTATTCTAGACACAGACTCCGACTGTCTAAAATATAGATCAAAGATTGTGGCTTGGGTTTAGATTAAGAAAATGTAGTGTAGAAAATATGATAACTGTAGTTCTGTAGTGTTTCTGCAGAAACCAAATCTTTGCACAAATGTTTCTGTGCTAAAAAAACCTGTTAGGGACTGAAGATTGGTGTAATGCCTCCTGCCTTTATGTGTCAGTGCAAAGCAGAGAGTCCGAGATGAGTCTCAAGTCTCTCGTGGTTATAATGAGTGTTGTATCACTTGCCGTGTTCCATTCAGGCAGATTAAAACACAACATTGTTATATGAAAGGTATTCAAAGCACGTAATATGACTTCTTTGTTTATTAGCATACAGTATCAGCTTTCATTAGTTGTTTTGTATATAATCAGTCTCAACAGGCTATTTAAATAAAACACCAATAATGCTTTACTTTCAAGTTAATAACTGTTTCAAGTTAATGGCGTTGTAACATTAACATACAGTACAGACCAAATATTGAGGTACTGAACAAGAAAGGACTTGCTTGTCTGTTGCTGAATCATAATGACAGACCTTGCCTTCTAGTGTGCAAGTTCTGAGGGAAGAAGTGGAAAATACTCATAGACTGTTGCACTGTTACTTACGGTATCAGGAACATATTGCTAAAATATTGCTAACATTATCAGCAGTAACCTGTTTTTTACTTACAGAGCTGCATCAACTGACAACTTATAACCTACTAAATTAAACCGTAACGTTACATGATCAACAATAAACCTGTAAACTGTGTCCAACGTTAATAATTAATGTGGTGGCAGCCAGCGGGACATAGTCCATGTCGTGTCTGAAGTCTTTTGAGGACAAGTCTAGAGTCAAATCTGAAGTCACGGTGTGTGTGCCACATAAGTGCGATTTGAGTCCTAAGTCTCAAACTCGTGTCCCTATCTCAGGTGCAAAGAAGACGTCAAGCCTACGTGGTGATCATTAGACCAGGAAATAGCCATGGACCATCTATCTGACAGAGCTGAGATGTCTCTTCTCTACCTCTCAATGTCACACTAACCCTCCTCCGTCACCGGTGCATTTACTTTTGATTTTCCTTTGATTCTTATTCCCCCCTTTAAGCCTCCCCATCCCTCTCAGTCGTGCCATTTGTCCACACGGCTCTCTCTTTCTCTGCTTCTGCAGTACATTCAAAGAAAAGCCACATGAGAGAACCTGGCACACTGTATGATGGGAGCAGAGGCCACGCACATCATTCAGCCCTGGCAGATATTTGTTTTCTTTCCGTAGAGGAGGGCAACACTATTAGACTGCTTAGAGCCATCCATCATCCTTCGCTCTGACTCTGCGCTCGGTGGCATCTCTCTTACAACTTCTTGAAGGTCAGAGGAACAGAGCGAGCCATCTCAGTGTTCCTTTCGTCTTGCGGTGAGGAGCCGCTGGACCGAGCAACGACAGGTAGGAAAAGGCTGCCATTTCTCGACAACAGGCACAGGGTCAAACTAATAGACTGGTTTCTGACAACAAACACTCAGGTGTCACCAGGCCCAGGTTAAAGAGAAGGCGGGGCAACCAGTACAGGTGCCCCCACTGGTTTTGTAACAGGAGATGGTAGTTCAAAGGCTCCCATTTATCACCTCTCTGCTGTCTGGCTCTGTGTTACACAGGCTTCTGTGCAACACTGTGAGGAACTGTGGATTTTTCTGGATACTGTTGCTTGGCTAATTTGCAGGTGTGCTATCCTCTTTACCATCTGCAATGGTGAAACGGTCAACTGAAAGGAATGTTTCAGCTTAAAACGTATTCAACAGAGAGCAAAACACTGTCACGCCAAGCTGCTTATTACCAGCTGAAGTAACATCTGACACAAGGGACTGTACTGGGAAATTAAGAGGGCTGGCATTAGTTTCCAAGGAGGTTAATACACCCATAAAGTGTCCATCTGTGAGTTTGCTGGGTTTCAAAGAATTCCAGACATTTGCATGCTCACACAAACAGCTGTGTTACACTTGCCATGAATGCAACAAACACATGAAAGAATAGAGGATGCAATCACTCATCATTGCGAACACATTTACCTGGTCTCTTGACAACAGAGCCATCATATGATCACTGCCACAGGACACAAAGGCGCTTTTCCCAGAATTCTCAGCATCTCACATGCCAGCTGCATCATTATCCCTTCTCACCTCAGCTCTTCCCCTCCTTCTGTCTCTCACTATAGCTTCCTCTCTCAACAAATTATTCAACAATCCTTTCTTGACAAAGTTGACTTAACACATTGATAATGCCCTTCCCGTCACCCAGGGTAATAGAATAATAGAGTGCAACAACAAAAACAATAATCTGTAGCTCCCTCTACAACAGACCTAGAGAAAGGGAGGCCAAACAGCCTGCACGCCGTCTTGTCTGACTGCGGAGACCAAGGCCCGTCTAGATCTTGTGTACTCATCACTTTAATGCTGGATCTCCAGGGTCAGGCTTGGTTGTGCTTACATTTACCAACACAGCATCTAAGTGATTGGCAGCACCCAGAAGGGAATGTGAGATCCTCAATTGGCATCATCTTTTGCTAGCATACCATACATGTCTCATCAGTCATAACACCGGCAGGGCTGTCCACGTTCGATGCTCAGGGCTTGTCAACCAGCACTAAAGCAAAAGCTGATGCCTTGCCAAAGACTCAATATTGTGTTATCATCACGCTTGATCAAACAAGCGTGATGGACAGAATAATAAGTCAAGCAGTGATCTAATTTGTTGATGATCTGGTCCTGTTTTTGAGCAGAAGGTTGGGGCAATATTTGATCAAGTTTAAACTGCTTGTTGCAAGCTGTGTGACTGTGTTTTTACACGATGAATACAATAAGTAGCACAAGAGCTCCCATACACATACAAGCAGGCAGGCAAGCACTCATTCACACACTTGCTTTGAGGATTGCTGCGGGACATAATGAGCCGAGTGAGATAAGAAGCAGTACATGATGAAGCAACAAAGGCTGCAGAGTGAAATGAAGAAATGAAAGCAGTGACGGGCCACAGTGGTAGCTGCCAGTACCTCCGCCTTCAGATGTTGCTCTGGGAAATAGTGATCGATATTCAGAGCAAATGCCTTCCAACTCCATGAGCGCATGCACACACACACGCACAATGGCATGCACCTTGTCAAAGCTGTTGTCAAATCACAGTCCCTACGTTGCCTTAGTTTCATATGCACATTGAGTTGCTCACTAGAGCCCAGCTGATATGTTGGCCAGGCAGATATTATCGGCCAATTTATCACAGATACATTGATGTTAGTGTATATCACAGCCATCAACTAGACAGAACAAAATATTTCATGCTAAATTATGGATAAATTATTCTGAATACATAAAGATAAAGTCATTGCTGAAAAGGCTATCTTAACTATCTTAACTATCCCAAACCAATTGAATGTTCATATTACAGGTTTCCCCATACCACACTGTACTTCAATTAATGTTTATAATAGTCCAGTTTATTATAAAGTAGCTTTGCTTCTTAATAAATGTGTATAGATTGTATTTTATATATTCAACTGTTGTTTTCATAGCTTTCAAACTTTCAAACTGATGGATCTCTTGCTAGCTTTTTTCTGGAGCTTTAAACCATATCATGCACCCTTCTTTATAGTGTGGAACTTGCTCATGCACAGTGGTGGAATGTGAAGTACAGTACATCTACTCAAGTACTTTATTGAAATACACATTTGAGGTACTTGTGCTTTACTTGTCTTTTCTTTTCATGCCACTTTCTAGTCCACTACATTTCAGAGAGAAGCATTATACTTTTTACTCTACAACATTAATCTGACAGCTTTAGTTGCTAGTTACTTTAGAAATGAAGATTTTTGCACACAAAATTTTATTACAAATTAAACTACCCAACAATATAACAGTCTACAAGTCTGTCTGAAATGATTAGCCGATCAGACACTTAGTTGATTGTCAAAACAGTTTGAAACATTTCCAGTTTCTAAAATGTGAGGATTTTTCTACATTGAGTCCTTTTAAGTACATTTTCTTGATGATCCTACTTACTTAAGTAACATTTTCAATGCATGACTTTTACTAGAGTATTTTTACAGTGTGGTATTAGTACTTTTACTTAAGTAAAGGATCTGAATACTTCTTCCACCACTGCTCAGGTGTTCACTTAACCTCAGTTTAGAACTTCAGTCTTCCCTTTAACCATCTTATGATCCCTCTGAGCTGTTATAGAATCCATTGGGGGTTCCAAACTCCCTGACCATAAGGATGTTCCTTATGATGCTCCTCTGCACGCACACACACACACACACACACACACACACACCCAACTGCATGTCAACCTTTACTTTGTTTTGGTCAGACCACATAATTAATTAGCCAAAACCTTTCAAAGCTATAATAGAAATATTGCGTATCTACAGAGGCAACTTATGTCTGATTTTCCACAAATTCTCCTTCACTTCCTTTAACTAAATTGTTCCAGACCGAAGTGTTATAAAAGTGAAGCCTTTCGAGGTTGTGAGTTTGTGGACAGTTAGACAAGATGAGATGTGTATCTTTAGCTCACACCAGACTGTTTTTCTGCAGCACACTCTCAACCCGGCAAGCAGTGTTTTGAAAACGTGTCAGCTGTGTTTCCAAACTATGCTCATAACATCCGCACTCCACGTGTGTGTGTGTGTGTGTGTGTGTGTGTGTGTGTGTGTGTGTGTGTGTGTGTGTGTGTGTGTGTGTGTGTGTGTGTGTGTGCATTTGACTGGATATGGACTGAATTATCTCTCAAGCTTTACTCAATGAGCTCTTCATATTTCTCTTTGTGGGACTGGATCAGAAATCTTTGTGAGACAGTGTGAGTCAGACAGGCGCACAACACAGACACCAGGCATTTTATCTGTTAATCTTACCGACGTAGACACTTATACGTTATGTAGTTGACCCGCAGTGGTGAATTGTCTGCAGTGCATCGCGGGTTGTTGCCATGTTCTGATTGTTCTAACCTCAGCTCTGCGACAAAACAGACAAGCCATTTCAAAAATCTTTCATTTACCTGGGGTGCCTACTTTTGAACCCCACTGTATGTTACCTGGATTTCAGTGTTGTTGGGTTGATTAAGTGTTTAGGTTATGTATTTCTGTAACCATGACTGATACTTACTTGGGTGGGGATTGATGGATTCTGGGTAGTGAAGTGTGTGTGTTGAGCATATCTTTTGACATCAGCACCTCTTTAGACATGGCCACGCCTTCAAAACGTCTGACGTTTACGACATGATGACGTCAGCACATTAAAAATACGTCAAAACACATGCTGACGTCGTCCGCGTCTTAAGACGTGCTGACGTCATCGTCTTGACATTAGCACGTGTTTATAAGTTTGTTTGACTCTACATTAGAAAATAAGATCATAAAATCTGTTATTGGGACCAAGACCTTGTAAGTCTCTGGCCATCTGAAAAAACTAGGATTTCAACTTCCGAACCGAGATATTACTGCATATTATAGCATAATCGAATAACGTTACACAGTCAACAGCAACACATGTCAGAAGTCAACACTTCTGCAGCATGTATGTTGATGATCTGGTCCTGTTTTTGAGCATAAGGTTGGGGCAATATTATATCAAGTTTAAACTGCTTTTTACAGGCTGTGTGACTGTGTTTTCACATATTGTGATGACAAGTGCTTATGTATAAGAAGACCCTTGTCTCGGTCTGTGGATGCTCTTTGAGTTATTTTATCACAGGTAAGTGTATTATGAAGACGACTTTGTGGTTATAGTTGTTTCCAGTTCATTCAATTTCAATTTTCAGTGATGTTTACCATTTCAAAGTTACTGTTTGCTTTGCTGATAGTGTTTTGACAAACTATTATTATGTTTTATTAACTATAAAATGTTCTGTTCAATAGGTCACAACTTTGTAAGCCAGAGGTTCCATTAAAATACAGAACTTTGGACCCTTCATCACAAAATTATCATATGTAGTTGAAAGAAGTTTGATAAAATATTTTTCATATAGAATGATGTTTAGTGGCCTAAAGATGAAGAAAACAATTACAGAAAAAACAAACATAATTTTGTGTAACTTGTGTATATATTGTAACCGTGTATCCCTTTAACCATCTTATGAGCCCTTTGAGCTGTTATAGAGGGGGGGGGGGGCTTCCAAACTCCCTGACCACCCTTTAGGATATTTCTTACCAAACATTGTTTGTTTATGTTTTTATTTTTTTATATCTATCAATAAATCATAGAAAAAAAAAACTTTTGTCGTGCCTAAAAATAATCCAGTATCAACACACACACACACACACACACACACACACACACACACACACACACTTTGTTTTGGTCAGACCACACAATTAATTAGCCAAAACCTTTCAAAGCTAGAATAGAAATATTGTTTATCTACAGAAGCAGCTTATGTCTGATTTTTCACAACTTCTCCTTCGCTTCCCTTAACTAAATTTTTCCAGACCAAAGTGTTATAAACGGAAAGCCTCTTGAGGTTGTGAGTTTGTGGACAGTTAGACAAGATGAGATGTGTATCTTTAGCTCACACCAGACTGTTTTTCTTCTGTCAAACCTCACTGACCCATGCAGCACACTTTCAACCCGGCAAGCAGTGTTTTGAAAACGTGTCAGCTGTGCTTCCAAACTATGCTTATAGCATCCGCACTCCACGTGTGTGTGTGTGTGTGTGTGTGTGTGTTTGACTGGATCTGGACTGAATTATCTCTCAGGCTTTACTTAATGAGCTCTCCATATTTCTTTTTGTGGGATCAGAAATCTTTGTTGTTTACATGCAAGTGTGAGACAGACAGGCTCACAACATAGACACCAGTCGCTCTTGGAGGTAAATTCAGCACACTTTACATGTCAGTGTCTGTGTTCTCCAGAGGCAGCTGCAACCCAGGAAAACCACAAAAAACATAAAGCTAAATGCCGAGAATACTCAGACTTGTATTGGATAAATTGAGACACTCAGACATACACACAAATACAGAAAGGGCATTTCAAATTTCATGATTAACAAAAGCCTGTTAGCGAGGCATTGATATGTGGGTGCGCCGACAAGGACCTTGCGATGAATGTAGGTTTTGCTGTGTTTAAGCACGTTAGTATTAGGCAAGAGATGTTTAGAGGCACTCACTGTCTGAACAAACGATACTCTGAACTTTTGAACCAGAAGCCTGGATTAACAACTGACCTGGGAGCAGCAGAATCTGGGAAGCTATAATTAAGGTTGATTAAAGAACATTCCTGGGGTCTCTGTCTGCATGTTAAGTGAGCTTTTGAGGTTGCAGAAGACATGGACCCACATCAAATGGGCATTTTCAAAACTAAGAATGAAATATATTACTTCATTGTGAAAAAATGCCCGAAGGAGCCACACCAAAGACATCACAAACAGCGAAATACATGTGTGCATGCACGCAGGCAGACGTAATACACAAACACATAGACACTCAAACAAAAATTCCCTGATGGTGGCCCATAACAAAAGGAATGAGAGGAAAACAGCTCTGAATGCATTGGAAGGCCAACCAGTCATTACTGCAATCAGCCCTATGGCGTCCGCAGTATAATTAACTATAACAAGCAGGACTGTACCTATAAGCAGTAAACAAAGGGACAACCGCAGTCAACAACCTCTCACATTAGACTTCAGTTCTTTCCCACAAACTTTGACAGCAGCAACATCACCAATAACTGTTGCAGCAGCAATCGGATAGTCACACTAAAACTCACTCTAGTCATTTATTACAAAAGCAGCAACAGACCCAGCAACAGTCGCTTTGTTGAGGTTATCATTCTTTACTACGTCACCCCAAGCTTGTCCTCCTTCCCCCCCCTCTCCTTTTCTTCCTCCCTTTTCCTGTCTGTGCTTTCCTCTCATCCATCTCCTCCCCAAGTACAAGTAAACACAATGTCAATTCCATTCAGTTTTGGTGTGGCCAGGGTGGTAAACCAAACGGGTCTTATACTTTTGACACCCCAGAGGGCAATTGGTCACTAATAACACTACCGACCAATGCTGCAGCTGTAAAGTATTTGCGTTTATCAAGCCTGTTGAATAAGTCTACAAAGTGACTAAAGCCATTAGCAAACCGCAAATTGCAAATATTTAGTATTATTTTCTGGCTATTTTCAAGTTTATACTTTTTAATTAGCTGTTTTAATTTCCCTGTGAAATGAATGTGGAAAATCTGTCATCTATAAAACTACAATGCAAACACTGTTAACAGTAGTTTGATCACTATAAGGTCTTGGATAGTGTTTTTCTGAAAAGATTAAGTTAAATCTAAAGACTAATAATTTGACCATAAACTATGTTTTCTTAGTTTAGTTTCAGCTGAACTACAAAATAAAGCGCATTAACATGTCAACGTAGGCAACAACACCACACCACAATCCTTATTGTGTGATGTGTAGTGTCCCGTGTTACCTGTAGGGGCAATGTTAAGTTGATTACACGTTGTGTGACCTGTAACATAAACTGTCGAGTAATCAGACAGTAAACAGTCCTCTCTTGAGTTCTCTTGATACTTCCATGCATGGCACACACTGGTCTCCGTCTATTTTAATGCACTCATAGGTTAACCATGAGACACTTATGTCCAAACAAACAATACCAGTCCTTTAATGTAAACGGCACTTTGCAGCCTGTGCTGATAATCAATGTTCAATTAGGGTAGGCTATACAACAGCCTTCATCTGTGCAATCATACTAGAATTAACCAGAAAGGAGGACCAACAATGACACCACAGCGGCAACTACAAAAAGTAGGCCTGGGTATAAAGAAGAATAAAACATCATCAAATCAGACAACAAAGAGCTGTATAAACCATAAAACTCCATAGCAGCAAAGAGAGCTGCCAGTTTTATTCCCAAAATGTAGTGCACACATGAATAAAATGTTACGTTGCTGAACAACGTGGATGTTGTGTACCCTTTATTGTACTCACCTGCCTGAAAGTCAGTCTTGTGCACGCCTAAATCCTCCTCAGTCTGCTCTGGGTTCAACTTCTCTGCTTGTTCATTCTCAAAGCATAAAATCAGTCCACTCGGTCTCTCTGTTCCGCCGTGAACACAGAAATCATCTGGAGGATCCACCATGAACCTTTTAGCATTTAGCATGTTACCAGACCTAGAATGCGCCTGTTGGTCACCCAAAGGTAGCGGGTGTGTTTGACTGTCATCACTGCTGGCCAGGTGGTGCGTTAAATCACTGCTTTTTAGATAGATGGAACAATGCCAAGGTATATGACGCTTACCATAACCACTATGATGTGATTATTTTTGTTATACTGTTCACAATTTTTTCAACATGTCAAACCCTTCCTTTCTTAAACTACAACACAATGCAACAATAGTTGGCAGAGGTTTAGGCTACTGTTAGGTATTCAGGTGAAAGCAAACCTTCACAGACATAATGCTGCTTCTTACTAACGGTTGATATATAACTGATGCATTTTATTTTCTCTCTTTTTATCTTTCAGCACACCATTATGTTTGCCTGAACCGAGGCTCCAGCCATCACCGTCTACTCTCACACTCATTAGGTTTTGACAACACACGCACACACAAACATACACAGGAGCTGTCACACCCTACTCCAGTCTTTGCTGGAGCCTGTGACCTACAGATGCGCGTGTACAGGCCTTGAGTGACAGACAAATGCTCCCCAGCCCCAAGAACAATTAGCACAGCGAGCACTGGAGACAGAGACAGAGACAGAAAGAGAGAGAGAGAGAGAGACTGTCATATGAAGGCAGCTCACTGGAGAGAGACTAGGGGTTGCGACCCTGCTCTAACGCACTGTGTTCAGTCTCCAGATGCTCCACGCTACGAGACTTATTGACAAAGGAAGAGAGAAACTGACACTGACAAAAACTGAGCTGAGTCCAATTCTCACCTCTAATTTCCAGGTATCCGTGGAGAGGATTTGGGTCTCCACTTGCCCTCGACAACAGGTAGTCTAATCCTACAGAGGCCATGGCACACAGCGCTGTCTCTGATAACTTCAGATCATTAGACCCACACTTAGCCTTTCACTTGCCTCACATTGTCTGTTTGCAAAATCACCCTTAAAGTAGTGCAAAGTTATTACTGCTTTAACACTTGCCAAAAAAGATGTAAAAGAATATGCCATAAATAATTGCAACTCCACCACAACACACAATCCATCAAAACACTGGCAAGCAAGCAAATCATTGCAAGGTTGACCTCTCACACTTTGACCACAAATAAGCTCAGGAAATACGGCACATTGCATTGTTTTGTTTTGAGAAAAATCAGGGCATGTGTTTTTCTTTCTTCGCAAAATATGTGCTGTGAATTCTTGGCATGACATCAGAGGCACATGGCCTGGTTTTTCTCTGCTCTTTGTGGATAATATATGTTGGTGGTGGCAGGGCTGGTGAAGGGATCGTTCATGTGTGTATTTGAAAGCAGGTGTGCTCATTGGTTGATGCATCCTCCATCTTAATTAGAGCTGTTGTACCTCTTCTTTCATCTGTTCAACATGTTTAGAGAGAAACAAGCCAACCTCATGTGCTTCATTCTTTAAAGAAAATGACAATATTTGTGATTCATGTTATTTACTGTAACATTTCTCATACAAAGATCATACAACCAGTGTTTTTAAGTCAAGGTTGCATTACTTTCCTGCCAACCTTACAATTTCTATAGGTGTCAGAAATCCTGCTTAATTTGGAATGCTTCTGCATTGTTTACTTCATTGCTGCTGCCACATTGGTTTTGTTTGTGCAGCATAAAGGAGCTACCTCCTTCCTTTCAGATAATAATTTCAATCAGGAGGAGCAACAGTAGCATTTGAATTAGTGCATTCAGCAGAACGTGGTATTATTTATGTTGGAGTCGACTGCTGAATACATTCATTTCAGAAATACTGCGCACCAAAGCAAGTCTGCAGGAAACATACCTCCGTTTAGAGTCTGTCTGCCTTGCACAGACACTTTATGACGTTTCTTTATGACCTATAACATGAACAGCACATGACATTTGAAAATATGTTAAAAGGGGCCTCATCTTAAATCATAGCAATACAACTCTTCAATAGGAAACAGCCTTTGGATGAATCCAAATAAAAGGAATTTGCAAAGGGAAGTGGACAAAACATTAAAGAAAGATTGCCTATTTTTTTTCCATGTATTTCAACACTTCAACAAGAAGGCAGCAGAAAATAATAGCTCTAGATACATTCCAGTTGTCTGGTCTGGGGAGTTTAACCTCACAGCACCCTGAAAACAGGTGACTTGAGTTAATGCATCACATGTGGTCATCTGGCCACCCTGCTCCTACAATAAAAAGCCATACACACACACACACACACACACACACACACACACACACACACACACGTTTTACAGATCAGCAAATGCTCAGGTGTCATTCCCTCCACAGTAAATGTCATCAAGTTTGTCATTAAATTTGCTCCAAATTGTTTCACTGTTCTCCTGAAGATTCTCAGAATATTTTTGGTTGGAGCTCAAGCCCGGCCTGCTATGTTGGCTGTGTGTCTGGCAGGGTCTCGCACGCACGCACGCCCGCGCATGTGCTCCATTCTGGAGCTTGAATCCACAACCATGGAACCCAGAGAAGTACTCTGAGAGCATGTTAGGAGATGCTGGCTGAACATCACACAATCAACTGGCTCTAGTCACTCACACACACACACACACACACACACACACACACAGAAGCAGGAATTTCAGAGGAAAAGGATAAAAAAAGGATGGTTGAGAGGGGGAGATATAGAAAACGAAGAACACGAGAAGGAACCGGAGAGAAGAGATAGAGGGAGTCTACATCTGCAAAGGACTTTACAATCATGCTGCCACGTCAACACAGATAGTCCGCAAACATTGGGGTGAAGTAACGAGGAATCTGTCTCTCTCGCTCTCTCTCTCTCTCTCCCCCCCCTTTCTCTCCACGTGAACAACAAACTCCGTCGTTCTCTTTAGCGTCGCACCGTTAACAGACACGCATTTGTTCCTGCAAGAAAATTCCATTTAAAACAAAGAAATAGTTCACGACCTTAAGATGGAAAATGTGCCTCTTGGACGGCCTTTGATATTTTGTTCCAACTTCCTAACCCTCATTTTAAACAGATTACCCTGGCAACATGTTTCAAAAAGCCCCTTGTTTCCATATGCGCACAATCAGGTGAGAATGATATTTACCGTCACAGTCCATTTCAGGTAATTATATGTGTTGCTGTCTTTTCCTGTGGGCATCTGTTGAAGATTCGCCTCTACACTTGTGCGTGAGTCTCTCAAGGTTCTTCTGCAAGCACTTCATCATGTCTGGCTGTCCCTTTATGAAGGAGAGATGGTGGCTCTGCAGATCTGTTAACTGGCAATATGTTCATGGACACAGCTGCAGCCCTTTAGTGTGGAAGTCCACTATGTTCTGCAAAATGCACCAGCCCAACAGTTGGAAGAAATCGAAACACAACCAATTACTTCAGTGTGTGTTGTTTCGTGGCAGGCCTGGCTTGATGAAGAGAGAAGTTGTTTTGAGTGTTGAACTGTCAATTAAGGCAAACCTATTTCTCCTCAGATCTAGGGCTGCAAGTAATGCTCATTTTCATCATTGATTAATCCTCTTGTTGTCTTAAGGGTAAAAAATGACCTATTCTTGGGTTTAAGATAAGACGATAAACCATTTAAATTTGGTTGTTGCAGCAGTACAATAGAAAAAAACTGAAACCAATACTGATAAGTATAGAAAGTAACAATAAATAAGTACAAAAACTAAAATAGAAACAAGTGTATTTGGAATCACTATTTTAAAGCTGTACACCAGCAGGGGACAAAGATTGTCATTAAGGTCTTTTTTGACCAGACATTTATATAACTCATTTATTGATTAAGTGTAAATATGGGGATAAGCATAGTAAAGCATTAACACACACAAAAACATTCTGTTTTCAACACCCCACACCTAGTAAAACAAGTCTGAGTAGAGCAATAACATTACACATCAATTACTGTTAATTCTTTGTATTGTAAAAACTACTCAGCATTACAAACATTTGAAATGTTATTCCCCAACTTGTTTCTTTATGCAACATTTCTGATTTAAAATTCAATCAAGATCATCAGAGTGGCAATGTATAGCAGTATGCTGACTATAAAGCCATCAGGAGTTAGGTTTTTGACCAATCTTCAAATTGATTTGTAATTGCTTTTTCTGTCAGATCTAAAGATTGTAAACATACTGTACACACTTAACTCTCCTAAAGCATTTGCATCTTTAGTTGGTTTGTCAGTAAACACATTTATTTACACAGCTAAGAACAAATGTTAGTTATGTCCTTGTACTCTATTGGCGTCTGATAAAAACTTCTTATATAATAATTATTGTGCCCCCACTGTGTTACAAGTCAACCTTCCTGCTCAACTTCCTGTCTCCCACTGTTCCTGCTCTCTCTAAACTCACTCAGGCTGTTATGAGCCACCAGTGAGTAGTTCAGACCTGGCATCCTTTGGATGTCCTGGACTGATCAGTTTTCAGCGCCTGTTCCGAGCATGATTCTTTGGCTCCACCGTGTGCCTGCAAATGATAATACACAAACTGTCATCCACAGGCTATTTAAATGTAAATATTAAACTTTATTGATCCCCAATGGGAAATTCTCTTTCCATCTGCCATCCTGGAGGAAAATCAAAAGGTCAGGCTTGGCTACCAAACAGCACCCGCAGCGCTGATAATGGTTCAGCTTCTTAATAAAGGACACTTTAGGGGTGAGTGGACTTGCTGACACAGCAGCTTTAACGGATATATGATCTCTAGCCCGGTAGTCTGGACAAATGTGACACAGTGAGTTGTGAGTATACAGGTTTCAATTTCTACCAAACACCCACTGATATTTACATAATTTAATTATGCTGCTGCAGAATTAATCTTGAATGAAAACCACCATGCTGGGCCTCATAATCCAGCCTCCACCAGCTGTTTGACACACCTGCATCGTCCACATCAACCACTACACAATGCTACGAATTAGAATCTGGATTGCGCGACAGGAGTCAATAAGCAGAGTAAACTAGAAGTCTGCTTGCATTCACAGCATGATTTCGGTTTTTTAAATGGCTGATCAAGGTAACTGGACTAAGTGAATATAACCCACAGTCACTGTACGTTGTCCAATGTTAAATCAAGTCTGAAAAATACTGGAAAGAAGAAAATAAAAAATAAAAAAGAGAAAAAAGCAAAAGGAGGCAATACAAGAAAAACATATAGAATTAATTTTCAATATCGATTGCAAAGAAGAGGTGACACAGCTTGAAACAGATAATATAGAATTTATTTTTTAACCAGGAGTAGGAAAATACATAGGTAGGTGTAAAGGAAACAAGCAGAAACAAATTAAAGAACAAAACTAGTCCAAAGAGAATCGAGAGGACGGCTAAGGGGGTACAACAGAAAGCATTGTTTACCATTCAGTTTCTTTTTAAAACAGTATGTTAATTTGAAAACAGCTGCCTTGATTTATCTGGATTAATGGACATTCTACAACATTGTGCAAGTGTTTTGTCATTATTTTTTTTTGCTGGTATTTCATGAATGGTAAACAATAGTTGGTCCAGTGCATAAACACAGTGACACAGATCAATATATGTACTCAGCTGACTACAGATAGACAATCCTGATCATTGAACAACTACTACTAGATCGGCAGGGAGACTGAGATGAGCAAATATACAAGATGGGTGATAAAGAGGTAAAGAAAGGTGTTCAGGTAACAAAACGATCTAGAAGGTTGAAAACAGAGTTTGAAGGTTTAAAAAAAAAAAAAGCTTTGAAGATGAAATAGCTACATTATCCAGATAAACTATTTAAAACCCCATTCTGAATGTTTGAGTATTATTGCCAAGTTTCTTTTTTTTTTAAAGGATGCATTTGAAAAGGAGTCGATGGACTGAGAAACCAAACCCCAACAAGAGTATGAAGATGGTTGCAACACGTGCATGTGGTTCAAGAAAAAAAGGACAGAAGTGCCTTGCTTTTCTTACAGCCCTACATTTCACAAAGACCGATTTAGATTTTAAAAAAAGCGTCCGATTGGTAAAAGAAGTCGCTCTACAACGGAAAAATGGACTACAAGCCGCTTTGGTGTGCATCGTTACAAAGAGATGCAGTCTGGGAAATTACTGTAAGCCTAAACAAGCCAACTATGAAACACTTCATCAGTGGAAAGAACAAAGCCAACAATGTGATCACTCGCCAAGGCTTGCACGGTGACAACTCAGCACTGATTTGCCAGATTTTCAATTAGAAGCCAGTCTGTGGTTTAACACGAGGGTGATGATCAACAAGACTTGAGTCAAATAAGTGACTACCAATAGTAGCTAGCGTAACATGTTTTTACCACTGTGATGCACAAAAACAGTGAAATTGACTAGTACTAAAAATCATCACAGGACCAGTCTAGAGACCAGCAGCGCTCCATCAGCTCAGACTTACAGATACGTTTTACACCAGTCAGAAGAGTGTTTTCTACTACTGAACTGCAGCTCTGCTGCCCTAACCTACAGGCACTAGCACTCTTCAGCTAGTGCCATGCAACATCCAAAATAAAGCTGAAAAGTATTTTTATTTTCTTTTTTAGAAATAACACACTGAATATCCCTGTGCTGAAAGTTTGCTTATACAAACGATGCAGGTGCTTGTCCTCCAATGAGCTCTCAATCCTTCATTCTGCGAGGCATCATCAGGAACATTCATCTTCTCTAATCAACCCACCAAGACATCAGCTCATTATTTCTACAGAGGATTTGGTTTGTGATGGGGAAGGGGGTATATATTGAGTAAAAGGTACACAATGTAGCAAACAAAACACCATCATAGAATTCATGATTTACACAATATCTTTTTAGAAAGGAAACATGAGATACATCTTTTATTCACACTTTACAAAAAGCTAGCCTTTAAATCTACTACAATACTAATGCCATTTAGGAAAAACAAATCAAACTGGACACATTGGTTTCCGTTGGAAAACAAAAAAAAAGTTAAAAGACAAACCTGTATGGGGAAACAAATTGGACAAGAAACCTATCTTAGGACTCCATTTATAATTCCTATTTACTTGATTCCCTCTTGTTTTAAAAATGTAATTTCAACACATAAGTGAATTAGATCTTTATTTGCCAATATGATGAGCCAGGGAGTGAGGGGAGCTGCATCTGAATTTACTAAGTGTTTATTATCCGGTGATTCCGTGTGAAAGCATGTCTGTTGAATTAATCGACAGTTTTTTTTCCAGAACGAAATAGCTGAGCTCACTGCCCCTCATGCTTTCTTCAGCCAAAAGCAGAGCAAAGTGGGCCTTCTACATTTTTCAATACAGTGGTAGGGGGTCCACGGATGGCACTATAGCTGCAGTGACGCGGGTAAGAGAACTATACAGTGGTTGAGAGAAAAGGGGTTTAAAATACACAGCTTGAGTAATATGGGTCGGTAGTGAAGGTCTGAGGTTGGGCGATTAAGGTTGGGAGGGGTATAAGGGTGATGGATAGGCTTTAGGAGATTTAAAATGCTTGACCAAGGAAGGAGCTAAGGGCTAGATATTTTGGGGGTCTGGGCCTGGAGCTGTGCTAAGGTACAAATAGGGAGCATAACAATCCAAATGGATTTAACAGAGATTAGACATCCTACTCCTTGTGTCCTCTATGTTCCTTGAAGAGAGGACAAAGGGGCGGTGGAGAAAGCATACCTGATTACCAGAGAGCTCAATGAATAGGAAGGATATACACATCATCATAACATTGTCACAGCTCATAAAAAAGGAAATCAATATTAACAAAAACCAATAAAAGGACATAAAATCCTCACAAATGTCTCAACAGTATTTAAAAATAAAATGAGAAAAGGTTGTTCAGGCGTTCGTCAAATGTAAATAGTGCAAGACAACGACAACTGCTACAGTGAGGCACGATGTTTTCTTGTACATGTAGGATTAAAATTTGTTGTATCAGTCACACGTCACTAGTGAGAGCGTGTGAGAAATATATAGATGAACAGATGTGGAGTCACTGGTGGGTTATGACTTGTCTTTGAGTGTTCTTTTGTCTGAACTGATGGCAGCAGTGTGGATCGATGGCTTTGTTTATGGACTAGAAGCAACAGGCAGAGTTTACTCAGTGTCTATTTACAATTGCAGCAATATGCCGGCAAAACAAAACAGCGGGGGAGGGTTAAAAATAAAACAATGATACATTAATTACAGTTAATCTCTAGGGAGTGCAAAGTAGTGACAGTGAACGCCTTGAACAACCTCTTCTTACGTCTTTTGTACAAGCTGGTAATATCAATTCATCTTAACATTAACTGGATAAAAATTTAGCCATAGTTTACAATACAATCTTTTTTTTCAAATCGGATCATAATTTACTCTAGTACAAAAAACGCCAGAAAACAGGTCTTTTGTGGTTCATATACAATCATGTAAAGACTGAGTCTAGATTTCTATTCTGTACAAACACTTGTGAAAAAACGACTGCTTTTGTATATGGAATTCATGGCTGGGGAAAGTCACTACTGGCCTCGGAGACAGTGCTACAGATCTGCCTGCAAATTACCTGTGTTGTGTGTGTGTGTGTGTGTGTGTGTGTGTAAGCTTGCATGTGTGGAGTAGGATGGCTACTCCAGACAGTGAGAGGAATGCTGGTTTTACTCCTGTGTATCAGCCATTTCTCGCTCTCTCTGCCTTAAAGCAATCAAAATAATAATAAAAATAAAAAAAAAAAAGCTTTGTGAAGGCCCCTCATCACTTTGCCAATTAACCTAAATCCAAGCCCCAAAAATGGGAGACCTCATGAACTCCTAAGCACAGGACTAGACTAACAACTACAAAAGCTGGGGTGAAACAGTCTGCAAACAGGATGGTAGCTGCTATCAGTTTCTCACCATATCCTTCCTTCCCAAATTAACACTACATACAGCATTACAGCCCATGTGAAATTGGGCAAATGTAGTTCTCAGACATCTGGTTCTTGAGGCATCTGTGGGTTTGGTAGCAAATGCACCAGGGCCAGAGGTGTAGACTATCTTGTAGCACCACGGGAGGCCAGGACCAAACAAAAGGCCTCAGCACCACAGAGTGACAGCAGGAAATCTAACATACAAGCTGCATTACACCCATCTCCAGGGACACTCAACTACTAGCAAAAAGCTGCTCTAACCCAACACCTGACTCAACAAATGTATGCATCCAAGAAAGACTGAGAAAGTAAGCTGGCTACAGAGGCAAACAAGCACAAGCCAATGATGGACATCTGAGACTGACAAGTCTGCTGTCTTTGCTGGTTTCAGATTTATACAGGACAGACAGACAGGCAGACCATCAGCTATGAAGCTTTTAAGGTGAATGTTGTCCCCTCAGCCATTTCTCAGTTTCTCCTTGTTCTAAAACCAAACCGTGCCCGATGTGACAGTTTTAAATGAGCTAGCATCTCCTGTAGTTTGAAAGACAGAAGCAAAGTGGTTGGGTGGGTGGATTTGAGGAGGAAAAGAAGTCCAAAACACAAAATATGATACATGAACAGGACTGAATAGAGCAGTTAAAAAAAGAACAAAAAAGAAAAACGGAGAAAGAAAAATATAGAATATCTATAACATTATACGAAATCCCTGTCGGCCAGACCTCACTGTACGAATATTTTACAGGTTGTGAATTTGTCTTCTTCCTCCGGTACGATGGAGGGAAGAGCTGGTAGTGGGAGGGAGGAGGGTTTGAAAGGGAGAGCCTGTGGTTGCAGCTCCCCCTGGTGGTGTGGCAAGGACTCACTACCTGCGTGCAGGCAGATGGAGCCCATTGACCTGTGGGGGCAAGTTGGGCAGGAGCAGCTCCAGTTGGCCGAAGAGGGAGAAGTGGTCGGAGGGGATGTGGGGATGCGGGCAGCCGCTGACATTGTTCTCTACAAGCCAGTGGGGGTCCAGAGGGCCCAAGATACCCAGCACGTTCAGGTGAGGCTTAGAGTAGAAAATATAGTCGATGACACCCTGAGGAGAGAAGAGGGGAGTGAACTCCTTGATATAGTGCTTATAAACAAGCAACATTAACAACCACATATACACTGAAAACACAATAAAAATAGCTGTGCGGTCAGTAAAGTCACCTTGAAGTCAAAGGTGTAGTTGGTGTAAGGCATCAGGCCGTTCTCATAAGCGCTCTTAAGCTTGAAGCCATGGGTGATCCTGCCGTTGGACGTGCTGCTCTTGCCGTTGCAGTTGAATTTGGTCAGGCTGTCGCTATAGCGAAGCTCCTTGAAGTCCTTGTGGGTGCAGTCCACCCCACCAGTACTCAGGTACTCCACCACGCCTGAACAAACGAGAGAGAGAGAGAGATGAGAAGTTGTCTTCATCAGTATCAACAAAGTCGAGTGGCACTTCAAGGTCCAAACAGACCCAAACCATATTAGTTCATACTGTCACTATAGGCATGTGCAACAAGGTCTTGGTACAGCATATTTTGGCAGTGACTTTATCCCATGCTAAAACTGCAAAAACATTACCACTGCAAAAATCTATTTATCGAGTCATCTGCGGATTATGTTTTCCATTAGTCAAAATAAATGTGAGAAAATGTCCACCACAATTCTCAAGAACCTGCAGTTTCTTCAAATAGCTTGTTTTGTCCAACAAACACTGCAAAAAACAAATAATTCATATACCAAAGAAACAAAGCTATTTTTTTTTTAACTACTTTTGTGTAAAGCACTTTGAAATGCCCTGTTGCTGAAATGTGCTATACAAATAAAGCTGCCTTGGCTTAATCTGTGGTCAGATAAAGAACAATCCTAAAGCCCTGCTTACTTACCAGAGTCAGGCAAGGAGTTGAGGTCGGCACACAGCACCAGTGGAATGGCATTGGTCTCACCAGAGACAGAGGACAACTTGAGGCTGCGTGTGGCCTTGTCCACTATGTTCTTCACCTCTGACAGGAACATCATGGTCTGGACCAGCTTGACGTCAGAGTACTCTGGGTCCCAGTGCATGTGGGCATTGGCTACCAGGAGCAGTTGCTTCTCCATGCCATGGAGTGACTTTCCAGCTGAAGGGGAAAGTAAGCAGGTAGATGTGATACAAAGAGTAATTACAACTAATGAAATGCACTGCTGTAAGAGCAGTTATTTATACACAATGGGAATCTGTGACATCACCTACGGTCCTTTGTACTGTAAGTTATCAGCTACTAAGGATCTCAGTGAGTTTCAGACAAAAGTCAATTCAGGATTAGGAGGACTGTTCTTGTATTCAGATCTTATTTATATAATAAATAAGTCCCAAAGACCAGAATATAGTGTCTACTCACATGAGGCCTCCATCATCTCTTTGCGAACCTCAAGCAGTACAGCTACCCCAATGTTGTCCTTGGTCATTACCCTGTTCAGCATAGCCTCTGAGCCCTCGGAGTTAGCCATGGCCAGCTGGTTGAACTCCACTGTGTGCTTCTGCACTGCACTGAACCTAGAAATAAACAGAAGGGGAGAAGAGAGGCCTTAACATTAGTTTTGTGTAAATGTTGGGATTAAATCAATGAAAACAAGTGCACAATTTAGGATGCGCTGCAAATAGATCCTGGAACTAACGCTTGAACTCTGGATTAGGGGGCCAGGCTGCACATCCGATGTGTTGTATTGGAGGCACCAGGGGGTTATCCCCCAATCCAATCCTGTTCAAGAGGACATCTCCAACAACAATGCTTGTGCTGAATTATCAAGGGATTCTAACATCTAGTCCTAAATAATTATATAATCTCTTTTGTCCACCTGACAGTATACAGAAACCAATATTATTCTCCCAACTAGGGCTGCACAATTAATCAAATTTTAATCACGGTCTTGACTTCCCACTATCAAATTTGCGTGATCGAGCGATTCTTTTTTTAAGCGTCATTTCATAGAACACTCCGGGTTTTTATGCATAGCGCATCTACCGCTCCGTAAACCACTGTCTGCTCATGTGCCAGTCAGAGTTGTTCGCTGCACTGCTTAGTGCCTAAAATTCAACAGATAGCAGTCGGTTATACGTCGGTCTCAAGGTTTACCAGTAAACGCAACATTTTGTCCCATCTGTGTCGTTTTTCAGACAACAGCAGTGACCAGTGCTAGTTAGCGTCCGTTAGCCGTTAGCTCCCCTAGGACACACCGGTGCTAGTGTCCTTGCATCCGCTGCAATGTTATTTATATGATATGGTTTAATTTTGCGTTACATGACCCATTTCTTCTGTAAAGCCGTGCCTGTGTTGGATCTCTCCTCTACTCTCTCTCTCCTCTTACTCTCCGCACAGCCTGGCCACACAACGCCGGTCCACACTTCTGACATTTGTCTACAGTTTTAATTGTTATTAACACAGCTGTATATTGTTAAATATGAGGGGCAAACCTGTATTTGTATCAGTGTTTCCACGGGTAACTGCTATCGCAGCAGCCACGGTGAAAAACGCAGAAGAAGTCATTGAATGCAACTAACTTCAGTTGGTAGAGTAACCGCGTGTGAGACGGAGCCTGCTGGACCTGGGCGAGAGATGTGACTCATGGCCAGAATATCATAGTTCATAAAAATGCAGCGCAGTGACGATACAGACATTTCGTACACACGACGTGTCCGCCATTCGCCCCCTGCGTGATCAGATAGCCAATTTTCATTTACGTATGTTGCAGCTGTTTGTCTATACAACTTCAACATAAGATTGTAACATAATAGATGTGAAAGCAGTTATAAACAGCCTATGTGACAATTTGTTTTGGTTAAAAAAATAATCGTGAGAATAATAATCACAATATTGATCAAAATAATCGTGATTATCATTTTGGCCATAATCGTGCAGCCCTACTCCCAACGCACCGAGATCGCTCCCAGACTGACTCACATTTGGTTAATTTGGTCAGACTTAACGCGTCTCAACATGGTTGGAATTAAGCCGGACATCCTGTGTGTGACTTCATGTTGTTCAAAAAGAATGAAAACCCGGAAATGAGCAAAGGGAAACACTACCAGACACAGCCAAGTGGCCCAAACACAGTTGCGGTCTCTGTCACTGTGACGTGTAGTTACACTTCTGGGGAGGAGCACAACAAGCTATGGCGTAGGGTCAGTATCTATTAGGTTTGACAGTATATTGCAAGAGCACACACAAATTTGTGGCGGTGCGCCACATATAGCATTATATATTTTTCAACTATTTAAAAACAAGCATTCAGCTGCATTTCTTGTCCCTGGTCTCTCTCTGTCTCTCATGTGCACACGTGCATACACTCCCCTCCCCTCCGTGCACACAGCGTCTGCACAAAAACAGTGTTGCCAACTTAGCAACTTTGTCACTAGATTTAGCGACTTTTTAGACCCTTTGTGACTTTTCCACACAAGCAACTACAAAGCAACAAATCTGGCAACTTTCTGTTGAGAAAAAAAAAAATAAATAAAAAAATAACACCGGTATTGTTCAGCGAGCAAACAAGGCATTTCTCCTGTGGCCACCAAAACAGTCACCTATGTCTGAATTTGTGAGGAGAAGCCCTTCCCCTCTCTCCGCATGTGCGACAGAACTGCGCATTAGGCTGCATAATTAATAAAATTTTAAATCATGATCACGGCTTCCCACAATCAAATTTGCGTAATTGAGCGATTTTTTTTAAAAATGCGTCATTTCATAGAACGCTGAGAGTTTTGCAAAGCCCATCTACCGTTCTGTAAACCACTGTCTGATCATGTGCCAGTCATAGTTTTTCCCTGCACCAACAGCAGTGACCAGTGCTAGTTGGTGTCTGTTAGCTCACAGGGCTCTAGGGTGCAAGTAATATTTTTCCTCTAGGTTGCATCCGCTGCCTCTCCACAAACGAAGCAATGTTGTTTATATTTCAGATATGGTTTAATTTGAAGTTACATGACCCATTTCTTCTGTAAATGGGTGCCTGTGTTTGGCTCTCTCCTCCTACATGCCAAGCAGCCCCGCCCCCATTCAGGCACACAGGCTCCCCAGCAACAGAGCAGCGACAGCGCCGGTGTCACGCTTCTGACATTTGTCCACAGTTTTAATTATTAACACAGCTGTATATGGTTAAGCATGAGAGGCAAACCTGTATTTGTACCAGTGTTTCCGCTGGTAACTCTGCTATAGCGGCAAAAAACACAGAAGAAGTTACTGAACACAATTAACTTCAGTTTGTACAGTAATAGCATGTGAGACGGAGCCTACTGGACCCATTCTACGTCAGCCGTCACTCTGTGAGTACTTCCATCGCACTCCCGCTCTCTCCCTAGCTCTTTTAATTAGTTATTGTTGAAAACAAGTAAAGGCGCTTTCACAGAGATACATTTAAAAATATATATCCTAGGCTTTTTCAGATAATTTTCATTTACATGTGTTGCAGCTATATGTACGTACAACATACGTCAACATAAGAGGAATGTAGCACAAAATGGATGTGAAAGCAGTTATAAATAGCCCATGTGACTATAAAATTTGTTTTGGTTAAAAACAAATAATCATGATAATCATGATCACAATATTGATCAAATAATTGTGATTATCATTTTGGCCATAATCGTGCAGCCCTAGCGCGCATGCAGGTAGAAAGGACAGGGTGTGGGGGACGGTATAGATAGGAGAGAAAGCAAGACAACGAGAAAACGACGCAGCTGAGCCGGTCTTCTTTAAGAATTCTTTATTGATCTTTTTCTCTCCCTTTGTAGAATTTGTTACTTCAAAAGATAGGCTACCTAAGTAATACCGTATTTTAAAAAAGGACAATAAGTTGCTCCGGAGTATTGCATCAGTCAAAAAAATGCCTTGTGGGGAGAGGAAAAAAAAAAAAAAAAAAAAACTGGACTATAACTTGCATTTAAATTAGAACATTTCACAAAATCAAGACAAAATAAATTCCTGTGTTGAATTTGTGATTAACTGGCTAACAACTTCTTTTGCTATCTACCCCATCCACAATAAATGGTCATAAATCAATACTAGAGTAGCCTACTACAATAAAATTGTGACTTGATTAAATAAAGGACTTCTTTTCCATTGAAGTTCTTTAAAATCTCGTCTCAAGAACACAATCTTGTCTCGTTAGCTGGGTGTCCTGTCACACCCCCAGTATTCTTGTATACCTACATACGTACCTATGCCGTTGATTGAACACAAAACCATGAATCCATTTCATAATTTTCGAAAAACCCAAACTTTCTAGTAAACAAAAACAAGTGTGACTCCCCCCTTAGAAAAGAATTTGATCTACAACATGGCGCAGGTGCCAACTTAACAGTAAATTGCATGTAGTCTAGGGCTCCAAATTTTTGCGACCAAAATTTGAGTGTGCGATTCAGAATCTACAGCAGGCCAGTGAGTGTGAGAAGGATAGGGAATGGCCACTGTAAGTGGCTTTTATATGGAGGGAGAGGGTCCTTGAGATAATTGAGCGCACGTAAACAGTTGTAGGAAAAAGACAGATCAACCTGCTAGGAGAATTTAGCTGGTTGAGGTACTGTAAGGAAACAAACTCCATGAACGGCAAATGTTGTTGCTACACCAGAACTGCAAGGAACAGACAAACAGCACGTTGTAATTTCTATATACAGAGGAAATATTAGAAATGGGAATATTTGGTTAGCATGTTGATTTACGGTGGGTGCTCCTAAATTTTCTGGTTGCGCCACTGAAATTTCCAGTTGGGAGTCACTGTGCTCCTAGTGAAAAGTCTGGAGCCCTGTAGTCTGTCAGACACTAGAGGCTCCATTAGTCCGTTTACAAACAAACATTATGCTAATCACATTCACATTATCAGATACCACATACACATCTGTGTATGGCAGTGGTATTAATAACCACAGCTGAAAGCTTTGCTAGGCGTGAGCTAAACAAATGCTTGAGGAAATGTAGCTTGTGTGAACTGCACTGCTCTATCAATAGAAGAACTAAGCTGCTGAAAAGCTATTTGATGCCAATGACAAACGTAGCTAAACTAGTAATTGCTACTGCCCGACTCTGCTTATTACTTAAGCAATACAAATTTAGCACCGTGATGCTGTCGTCAGCACAGGTTGCTGATGTAAAAAGTTTTTTTGCCAGAATTTTTTTATACTGATGGAGACTGGTTTAGCTGGTTTGCCCTCAGATAATTATCATTGAGAGGGTGGGGTGTCACTTATTGACAGATATAATAATAAAAAATAAAAAAAATCTTTTAACAACTAACCTAACGATGTGAGGCCTATGGTACCGGTGGATGTTTTGCCAGTCTGGTATACAAGTTTAACCAGTGCGATTTTATACTACAACAAACCAACCTTTGCAGATCAATTAAAACGCGTTAGGGTAGGTCAGCAGCAGTAGTAGTTCCACCCAGCTGACACACCGGTTACCATAAACAAGACACCACCATTACACAATAAGAAAAACAATAATAAAAGTAGATTTCTTCATCCCAATATTACAGATTGGACCTAGAGTGCAAGGCTTACAATGTAATACCTAATTTGTCAGAACTACTGCATCTGTTAAATGAGGGAAAAATCATTCAAGCCAAGTCATCTAATTGCACCTCAATAACGCCATTTTAAAAATCACTCAGGCAACAATATAAGCACTCCTGATCCTATCCTCAAACATTAACGATATTGAACATCAAGTAGGTTTGGAATCTTTTAGGAGGTACAAGTCAGTCTGTCATTTTTACAAAATATAAAAATGGATATTAGCCGTTAAGATTAAACAAATAAGTGTGTCCTTTGAGGACTACTACAAAATAGCACAACTACAAAAATTGTAGGTACATACTTTTCCGTCCTGTAGAAAACCGCACAACCGTCCACATGTTTACGGTCCGACTCGGACATAGTCCTGGCTCGTGACTTTGGACTGAAGAATCCGTCGTATCCCTGCTCCTTCAGCTCCGGCAAGAAAAAGTTGTAGTACTGCTCTGTCTCAACTTCCTGTAAATTATTAAGAAATGTGTCAGGACGGACAACAAGACTGACGTCTATATGCAAGTATAACCAAAACCCAGATATTAATATAATTCAAACTAGTAATTCAAGTGTTGCAATTAAGCGGTTTTTCATCGACTTGATGTGCGGCCAGAAACCATACATTTTCTATTGTTAAATCTGCACTGGCAGAGAAAATAAACATTAAGTTAATTTCTGTGGAAAAAACTAAACATACTTTGACGCCCATCTCTCACCTGCAAACTGATGATGTCTGCATTGCAGCCCATTATCTCCTGCATGATGGATTTCTTCCTGTACTCCCAGTTTAGAGCCCAAGAAGGGCAATAGCCATATAGCTGTCGTGTGGCGTACTTATCACACAGCACATTGTAGCACATAACAGAGAACAGTGCTGAGGGGAGAAATGGACAAAAGGGCATAACTTAGAAATGTTAAAGAATACTACTACTACTAGCCTTAAAAAAATAGTCCACACATACTTTAGTTTCTATAGTTTGTTTCTTTCCACACAAGCAAAGTTTAAAAAACCCTCCGTCCACATGAAAACACGCCATCTAGTGCCGTCAAAAGCATGCCAAACCAACAGGTGGCGATATAACCCTGAAGTTCTCATAGAGGTCCGACAGGGTCTTGTCCAAAACAGGTGACAATGGCAAGCTCTGTGTCATGGGAGCGTAGTCAAAAAGCAGTGACTTGCAGAGTTTATCATTTGACACCTTTGTTCCGCAATATAATGGTAGAACTGTGTGCATGTGTCTGTGTATATGTAACAAGCCCCGTTAGCACAGTTATTAGCAGCAATAATATCCTAGCTACATCAACCACTGCAGAGGTTTGTCTCATGTAAACAAAAGGTGTTTGCGGCGCACAATTTGATGTCAAACAAAGGAGTGCACACAGACGTCACAAGCCCAAATCACTGTTGTTTTCACCAACTACACGACACCAGTGCAACCGGAGCTTCTAAAAATCTTCACCTCGGCAGGAGTTTTCCAGAAGGTTCAGTTTCAGTGACCCGATACTGTGTTTGCGAGTGGACGAACAGCCTAACTGTATAGAAAAAGCTGCGGTTTTTAAAATACCTTTGTTCGTGTGGACAGGGCCTTAGACAACCAAAAGAAAATCTAGCTCTGTGCTATATTCTTTTTCCTGTCTATACATGGAAAACATTCATTTTAAGCAGAATTTTGCAAACAGGATAAACACTATATTGCTTGATACTGTAACATATCCAAATAGGTTTTGTATGTTTTTACCATTTATACAACAAAAGCTGTATAGAATAGGGATGTCGCAAGAACCAATACTTTTGGTAGTAAAATTCTGAAAACGTGACGCTAACGTATGCTAGCTTTGTTGAGATGATGGGCTTCAAAGCAGAAGGCTGTGGGTCCAGAAGACATTTTCTCCAGCTTACATGTAAACCATGCTCTCCTTGCCGCCTCCAAAAAACAGTGACAGAAAGTTGAAACAAAAACACTGTTACTGAAAAATACTGATACTTGATACTGTCAACACCCCCCTGGCCCAAGTGTACACTAAAATGTTATAAAATGACATGGGATCTAATTGTTTCAAATGTTTACATAAAAAGGAATAATGTTTAAGTTTTATCAGGTTTTTGTTTTGTTTATGGTATCAACTTTGGTATTGTGTACTTTTGGTGGTATTAGTACTTTCGAATAGATTTGACTCCTAGTATAGGACTAGGGCTGAACGATGTGTTTTAGCATCAACATCGCGACGTGTGCATGCGTGATAGTCACATCGCAGGACGTTGCCATGTTGACGCTAAGCCTTTTTTGCTGCTCGATACTGTAGAAAAGTAAACTTTTACATGATTATTACCGGCCAAACCTTCCCCTTTAAGACAGGTAGCTGTGTGGGCAACGTGTGTATGTGACGTTAGTCTGACGGGGGTTATTGTTATGGGAAGTGAGGCTCTCCGTGTGTAGAAAGTATCGAAGGTAGCAACTGCCGCTGACAGTGATGACCATAGTTTTGATGGGTAGTCAGTGAAGCTACAGCAGTCAGTGTTTTATGTTCGTTGCAAATACGGACAAAATCACCTGATTAATGCAACATAAATACGTCTTCCAGCGAATTCCTCCCGCAGAAAACTGCTACCAGCCAGGCTAAAACTAATATTGTTAGCCTAAAGAAACAAGCAGAAAGCTGCTACCAGCCAGGCTAAAGCTTATATAGTTAGCCTAAAGAAACAAGGCGTTTGTCCGTCTCAACTAACGCGGTTCGGAGCCGCAACACTGGAAACTTAACACTAATCTACAACAGCAGTCTGTGTCTGATCGAACGTCATTTACACTCATTTAATTGTTCTTGGATACACAGAGTTTGTTGCTAGTGCTCTTGACATGCAAGTCTGATCAATTTATCAAACAAGCTGGCTCGCTAGTAGACCACAACCTGAAATTTAGAGGACGCAACATGCAGTCATTGTCATACACTTGAGCATGGATTGATTATTATGTGAATATAATCGTGTCATGCTAGTCAACCAGCGTATTTCTACCTAATTTCCCTCTCCAAAGTCACATCAGAAACATAGTCACAGCGCTTACTTGCTTTGGTGTTTGTTCATCTATGTAGATGCACTCCCTTACAAAATCATTGCAGTAGTCCAGAATGATTTATTATTTCCAATAAGAGATTTTATATATTTTGACATACAGATTGTATGGAAAACACACCACAATGGTGCAGTCAACTGTTAAAACGGTACCGAGGTAGTCAAAACACAGTTGTCGCCTTCAACAGGGTCAAGCAACATAAGTAAATGCTCAACCAATGGGAAACACTTGCTCTTTTGGCAAAAATGTTTAAGTTGATTTACTTAGATTTGACCAAAGGAAAGGTAAATATACTACTTTGCAAGTGTCAGAAGTAATTGTTTTGGGTTAAGCACAGCCGTACTTTTCACACAACAAATTTGGATCCTTGCTACTCTTACACATTGATGTAAATAGCATTTTTTTTGGGGTTTGTTCACCTTGTTCCTCCTCCTAGCAAAATGAACAACAAATGTGGTTGACAGTTATGGTCAAACGCTTGATTCACATTTATGGATCAGCTGTGTATTATAAATAAGATTGTGATGTGTGCATCTGTTCAAAAATCAAGTTTCATGTATGTTGTCCTTACCTGAGGCCCGTGTTCGGTCTGGTTCCTGGAGTGAGATCCACGACCGTGCTGGGGGCTGCTCTGTTGGTACTGAGCAGAGTGGGGGAAAAAAATTGTTAAATATGGGTGAAAACATTAACACATAATGTATGTCAAACAATGACTTCAACAAAGGGTACGTAAGCTGTTGAGTTCACATTGTCCCCATCTACTGATGAACCTCTCTTTTGGGTATTTAAAAAAAAATAAAAAATACTGGCAAAATGTGATTACTGTTCAGGCCTAAAAACTGCGAGAGGCGGAGACTCACTGCGCTTGATAGCCCCTGCCAGATTGTCTAACAAGTAGTTGAGCAGTCTCCGCGTGCCATCAGGTTCCTGGTAGAGGCTCATAATTTCTTGTGCAAGTGGGTTTCCTGGTGAAGGAAAGCAAAGTAGGCTGAATCATCGCTAAGAGAACAGTGGGATTTCAAGGCTAGAATGGCTATAAAAAACATTGATACGCCACTCACCTTTCAACCCCAGTGTTTGTAACTGAAACAGTTTCCCCAATTCAAATGGCAGAACCCGCAACTGGTTGTTATTTAAAAGCAGTTCCCTGTGGAGGACATATTGGAATTTGATCATTAGAAACCAGCCCTCCTAAGAAACAACTATTTTTATTACCGTTCAAAAACATAATTCACCTATGCCATACTTGCCAACTTCAGATTGGTAGTTAACGTGAAAGGAAATTGGCAAAAAAAATAAAAAAAATTATGAATATATATAGTACAAACCAAAAGTTTGGACACACCTCATTCAATGCGTTCTTTATTTTCATGACTATTTACCTTGTAGATTATAACTGAAGGCATCAAAACTATGAATGAACACATGTGGAATTACGTACTTATCAAAAAGTGTGAAATAACTGAAAACATATATTGTAGTTTCTTCAAAGAAGCCACCCTTTGCCTTTTTGATAGTGCTGCAAACCCTTGGTGTTCTCTCAATGAGCTTCATGAGGTAGTCACCTGAAATGGTTCACTTCACAGGTGTGCCTTTTCTGGGTTAATTAGTGGAATTTCTTGCCTTATTAATAGAGTTCGGACCATCAGGTGTGTTGTGCAGAAGTCAGGTTGATACACAGCAACAGCCCTAACAACTGTTAGAATTCATATTATGGCGAGAATCAATCAGCCAAGTAAAAGGAGAAACAAGTGGCTCTCTTTATTTTTAAAAATGACAGTCAGTCCGGAAAATTAAAAAAACAAAAAAACAAGTGCAGTCGCAAAACCATCCAGCGCTACAATGAAACTAGCTGACATGAGGACCGCCCCAGGAAACGAAGACCAAGAGTCACCTCTGCTGCTGAGGATAAGTTCATCCTAGTCACCAGCCTCAGAAATCGCATATTAACAGCAGCTCTGATTAGAGACCAGATGAATACCACACAGTTCTAGCAGCAGACATCTCTAGAACAACTGTTAAGAGGAGACTGTGCAAATCAGGCCTTCATGGTCAAATAGCAGCTAGGAAACCACTGCTAAGGAGAGGCAACAAGCAGAAGAGATTTTTTTGGGCCAAGAAACACAAGGAATGGACATTAGACCAGTGGAAATCTGCCAGCTTTGGTCTGATGAGTCCAAGTTTGAGATCTTTGGTTCCAACCGCCGTGTACTTATGCGACACAGAAAAGGTGAACGGATGGATTCTACATGCCTAGTTCCCACCGTGAAGCACGGAGGAGGTGTGATGGTGCGTTGCTGGTGACACTGTTGGGGATTCCTTCAAAATTGAAGGCATATTTAAGCATTCTGCAGCGACGCGCCATCCCCATCCGGTTTGCGTTTAGTTGGACCATCATTTATTTTTCAACAAGACAATGACCCCAAACAGTGCTATTTGACCAAGAAGGAGAGTGCTGATGGAGTGCTGTGCCTCCACAGTCAGTCATAAGCCACGTTTTCAGTTATTTCACACTTTTTTGTTAAGTACATAACTCCTTACGTGTTCATTCAGTTTTGATGCCTTCAGTGATAATCTACAATGTTATTAGTCATGAAAATAAAGAAAACGCATTGAATGAGAAGGTGTGTCCAAACTTTTGGCCTGTACTATTTTCCATCGTGCCCAAATTGAAGGCGTAAATGTATGGCCTGAAATCACTCACCTGAGAGACACCATGTTGCCGAGCTCTGCCGGCAGGGTCCTGATCTTATTGGAAGAAAGATCCAGGTACACTAGGTTGTGTAGTTTGGCAATGTCTGGCGGGATGCGTGACAATGAGTTGTCACTGATGTGCAGGGCAGTGAGGTGGGTGAGAGACCACAGGGCTGTGCTGAGACTCCTTACTCGGCCTGCAGTTGGAAAAGGACAAAAAGGAGAATTAAGTTCCACCATCTATTACTTCCCTAACACCATAGGAAAAAGAAAAAAAAAATTGGAATAGCGTTACCATTTGTGTGAATAGGTCAAAATGGGTTGACTGATTTTACAAAGACAAAAATTATGTTTGAGCATAATTGTAGGGCCTCATTTGTTTCCCTAAATACAAATAAAATCATATTAAGACATGTTGCATTTACAGGTGAAATAATTTTACAGTGACCAATTATAAAAACTTAACTAGAGCTGTACTATTAGTCCATTAATCAATTAAACAGAAAATGTACTAGCAACAACTGTGATAATCATAAATTAGATATTTATGGTTAAATGCCAAAGATTTACTGGCTTCTGTTCTGGTTAAAATGTGGATATATGCCGATTGATTGCTCATTAATTGATAAGAAAATCCTTAGCTGCAGCCCCTTATAGAATCAACATGGGCAGAGGTACATTGGTAGACCCACGTCTTATTTGAACAGTGATGATACAGAAGACTGACTTATCTTAGTAGGAAAAGCACAGGTGTAAACAATGCAAATGATGGCTGAATTTCATTTAGCTGCCAGACTAATTGTTAATTTTGGGTGTTACTTAAAGAGTTAAAATATAAAAGCATCAACACATTTTTAAGATGAATGAGATGACAGTAGGCCCTGTTTGCTCTGCACTGTTAAAGTGTACCGTTGTTGTATTTTCCACTATGTGAAAAGCTACACGTTAATGTATTAAATCATTATATGCTTAAGTTTTATGACAACAAACATGTGTACGAACAGTATAAAATGCAATACAGCTACTTTACCAACAAAACTAGGAACTCCGATATTTAATACTCACCGCTGATTTCCAGCTCAGCCCAGTATGATTTCTTCCCGTTGGCTGCTTCTTCGCTAGACATAATTGTGTACATCCGCCTGGGATCCGGCGGGTCATATTTTTCCTTGGGCATTCCTATAACACTGCAGAGATCATTTTGATTTTAAATATCATTCATGGACAAGACCAATATCTTCTCGTCTAGCATATCCAGACCCATGTCCACAATGCTGGTAGCTAGCTATATCTCTGTGTATAATATGTAATCAAGTGTGAATCAATTAAGCATTTTCTCCAGAGACTAAAGCTTTAATACTCCAAATTAGGTTTAAGGTGGTGTAACTTTAGCTAGCTAGCTACGTATTAGCTTATCAGGTAACGTTAACCAAATTTGCATTGAGAATTACCACATATTGGCACATATTAAATGTAACGTTTACCAATCACAAAGAAAATACGTTGCCATCAATCGTTTATAATGCAATACTTAAATATCATTAAACTGCTTCATATGAGGGCTGATTGGAGTTACCGTGTAACGTTAGTTAACGTTACATAACAATCAACATTAAAATCAGCAAAATAGCTAGGGCAATAGCTACATGGCATGCTTAACTTAGCAAACAATGTTGTTAACGTTACCTGTAATTAAAGCTTTAGCTAGCTATAGGTAACGTTAGTCAAAGAGCTGGAAATTAAACTACATTTTAAATAAGCTAAAAACAATAGCTAACGTTACCACTGGCGAGCTAAGAGTAGCCGAATTTTCTCTCGTTGTTGCTAACTGATTAGCCTAGCCTAACATTTGCTATCAAACTGTAGCTAGCTACATAACAAACGCTAAATAGCCAAAGCTAGCTCGCTTGCTAACTTACTAGCAAGATGCCAAACGGAAACACGAAGTTACAGAAATTGAGCCATTGGATAGCTGACTTTAATGCTCCGTCCGAGTGAGTTAGCTGAAAACAAGCTTAATGATATACTGAAATATACTGCACAATTGTGTTTACATAACAGCAAAGCACTGACTTGCGCATCAACACTCGCTAGGCCACGAAACAGCGTTTTAGTTAGCTGCCGCTAGGTAGCCTCTAGTAGCATTAACCACTAACATTGGGATTCTAACAACGCTAGGTTTGTGAGCTATTTAGCTTAGCTGGGATTAGCTTGCTAGCTAAACGCTAACATATCCCAATTATTCGAAGCTTACCGTCTTCCTATTCAAAGAAGTCATACTTCGGAAAACGACTACAGCGCTTTTAACATATGAATAAGATTGCGGTGAAATGACTGAAAAAAAAGTTTGGGTCGAATACGAAGGATTCCTTTTTTACCTGCAAGAGCATACCAAATCGCGAGGACGACTGCGTGTTCTCTTTTGTTTTCTAGCTACTTCGCACCCGTTTCCGCTGCTGTATCATGGCGACAGTAGGGATTTTTTTTTCTCTGCCGATAACGGCGCTTAATCCTATTGGTCGGCGTGTAGACAGTCGCAACCAGCTGTTGAACAAGAGTAAATTAAACCCTTAAATGATTAGTGATGGGCCATGCGATGGATGGATACAATACCACGGTTCAATTTACTGTGCCTTATTTACAAATTGTGCGTAGTTTGCTAGCAGAAGAAAAGTAAATGTAGTCAAAGTAATGAAGAAAACTGTTGGGTCTTTTTTTTCTTTGATTGATTTATTTCATTATTTAAAAATAACAAATAACACTGCACAGCAGTAATTGCATAAGCCGACATTAAAAACAGCAACAACAGAGACAAAAACACAATACATTCTGAAGGCTTATTTCCATTGTGGTCCTCATGTAGGCCCTTTGACGGCTTAAATAATTAAGAGAAGCCAAATGTCAATATTTTTTAACTCCATTGAACCCCACAAAGGACTTTATTTTCACAAACACATACATTTAACAAGTCAACTCGTACAAAAAATAAAAATAAAATTAGTACAATGCCTTATAACTAATGCTTTCTTCATCCACTTTCTTGCTTTTTTTCCCCCATTCAACACTGACAGACATCTAGCAGATGATCCTGTAGATAAGTGAGGGACTCTTCCACATGGAGAGGTAAGGCTTGGCCAAGGTCAGCCTGGGATCTGGACAGAAAAGCCTCCACTGCTTCACAAATGGCAGGCTTAGATACCATATCATCCGGCTTGTAGACCAAGTTACCAATTCCACCTCTTTGTTCAGAGACTGAGTTACATAGATAGCCTGGGTATAACAGATGAAAGAAAGTAGGAGTAAACCAAAGTGGGCTGGAAAAAGTCAAGTAAAGCACGAGTTGAAGGAGCTGATTGATTAACATTTCACTAGAATTGTACCTTGTACAATTTTGTGTGACAAATAAAAATGGATTGAGTGATTCATTGATAAAGTTTCACTCATTGTTGAAATGTTGTTTTAATATTCAGGGTCATGGTACATTGGGTATCAAATAGTTAATTTAACCCACACTTATAGAGGCAGAGAGAGATAATATCTATTGAAACCAGTGGTTAAAAGACTCACAAATATACTTTTAATTTAATGAGAATACAAAACTCTTAGGCAGGTGACTTTGAGTCAAAACATTAACACCAAAAGGACCAAGCACAGAAACTAACTATTACTAACTAAACTATTTATATTTTGTTTAACTCAAATTTGGCATATAGCGTAACATAAATGCATTCATTTATTCAGTAGAATATATCCATAGCAGTTATCAGAGATGAACCAACAACAGAAATACACAATTGGGAATTAATGGTAAGTAGAAGGGGAAAGGGAAAGACATTTGACTAGGTGGTCAGGCTAATTCCAGCTCGTTGCTTCGCCCTCTTTTTTCCCCCTCTGCTGTAGTAAAAAAAAAAAAAATTCCAATAAAACAGCTCAGTGCAATCCCATATGGCATTGGACCACATATTGCCCATTCACTGGAGTCTGACGTTTCCAACGGGCCCCAAGCACTGTCTGCTTCCTGGCAGCAGGAAAATGGAAAGCTGGCCTACTCAGTAAATATGTTGGTGATCCCCTGACTTGCCTTATTTATTATTATTATTTTTATTATTATTTTAATTTATTGAATAATAGGAAAGCTGATAATGTTGTAATAATGTAATACTAGTCTGGATCAAAGGATAGAGCCTGACATCTTGCACATGGCTCACACATAGGATGTCTGCTCTCTGTGTGTTGCCGTTCTCAAAATCCCTTTGCTACAGGAAAATAACAGCCTTTGACCCAGCAAGCTACATGCTGAAAATGGCAAGTTTTGATAAAAATTTGGATCGTGCAATAAGGCGGACCTGCTTGGTTCTTTTCAGGGAATGATTGCAAAGATTTCCAAAGAATGTTTACAGCATTTACTATCCAAGTGGGACATTTTGGGACCGATTGGCAGGATTGTAACATCTCACCTTTCATAGCTTTGTTGTAGCTGAGCAGCAACATCCAGAGAAGATGGACCAACTCCTCCCACTTCTGCCACCTTTCAGTACCATCCTGGAGAATACAGTCATGGATCAGTTGCACTGAACGGCTGCTTGTTGTGGCAAACTTTTAACTGTTAGAATTTCCAAAAATAAATCAAAGATACCTCCTATATGCTTAATGGGGAAATGGGGAAAAAGGGGTGGTCATCACTGTCTTTAAACTTTAATTCCACAATCTTTTTTCTGATAACTGTATTAATGCATTGTAAATCAGATATGTTAATATCACTATATCTGTGAAAAGCAAAGGCTGGCCAAAGGCTGGGAAATGCTAAAGATGAAAACAAGATGCAAGAGTGATATTCACCGAAGGGTCTGGTGCCAGAGTGCAGTTCTTCAAAAAGTGAAGCAGAAGACTGAGCGACATGGGCAGAGAGATTTTCAGTGGGCATGCATAATCTAACAGATGTTCCAACAGCTTACATCTCAGCAGCATGCTCTGCAGGCTCTCCAGTAACAACATCCTGGGTGGCAGAAAGACATTAGTCATAGCTTGGAAAACTGGAGAAAAGAGGGACATTAGAATAATTCTATTTTTTGGTTTAATCATTAATTATTCAATTGATCCATTTAAAGACTATTTATAAATTGCTGAAATACTTTTGCATTTAACAATGTCATTACAATTTGCAAACCATATTGAAATTATTAGTAAATTAATACAAAATCTATTTCAATATAATTTTTAAATCTTTATTTTTTTAATTTAAGATAGTGCCTAATACAGAACATGAAACTGAAGGCCTGCACATACATACATATATATGCATACATACATACATACATGCATACATACATACATACATACACACATGTATACATACACACATACATATATGCATACATACACACACACACATATACATAAATACATATATATACACACACACATATACATACATACATATATATACATATACATACATACATATACATATGCATACATACATATACATATATATATATATATATGCATACACATATACATACATACATATGCATACACATATACATACATACACATATACACACATACATATATATACACACACACACACATACATATATACACACACACACACATACATATACATATACACACACACACACACACACACACACACACACACACACAGTGAGGAAAATAAGTATTTGAACACCCTGCTGTTTTGCAAGTTCTTCCACTTAGAAATCATGGAGGGGTCTGAAATTGTCATTGTAGGTGCATGTCCACTGTGAGAGACATAATCAAAAAAAAAGAATTCAGAAATCACAATGTATGATTTTTTTAAAACTATTTATTTGTATGATACAGCTGCAAATAAGTATTTGAACAGCTGTCTATCAGCTAGAATTCTGACCCTCAAAGACCTGTTGGTCTGCCTTCAAAATGTCCACCTCCACTCTATTTATTATCCTAAATTAGATGCACCTGTTTGAGGTCGTTAGCTGTATAAATACACCTGTCCACCCCATACAATCAGTAAGAATCCAACTACTAACATGGTCAAGGCCAAAGAGCTGTCCAAAGACACTAGAGACAAAATTGTACACCTCCACAAGGCTGGAAAGGGCTACAGAGAAATTGCCAAGCAGCTTGGTGAAAAAAGGTCCACTGTTGGAGCAATCATTAGGAAATGGAAGAAGCTAAACACGACTGTCAATCTCCCTTGGACTGGGGCTCCATGCAAGATCTCACCTCGTGGGGTCTCAATGATCTAAGAAAGGTGAGAAATCAGCCCAGAACTACACAGGAGGAGCTGGTTAATGACCTGAAAAGAGCTGCGACCACCGTTTCCAAGGTTACTTTTAGTAATACACTAAGACGTCATGGTGTGAAATCACGCATTGCACGGAACGTTTCCCTGCTTAAACCAGCACATGTCAAGGCTTACGATTGCTATGACAGTTTTTCAATATTTTTAACAATTTTCCAAAACTCTTAACACAGTTAGCACTACATACGCATGTGTGAGCTATTAACACATTTGTTGATTTAACACAATTAACAAATTTAAAATGCTTAAACTCATTTTACACACAAGCTCAAACAAGACCAAAACAATAGATTTTTACTGCCAAGTTTACCAATGCTGTAACACTGTATGTCTGATAACACCATATTCTAAACTTAACCTTACAGGCTTAAGTCAAAGTGAACAAATATTCGTATTGAATTGAAACACAGATATTATCCCTGTATTTTATTCCATTGCTAATGAGAAACCGCTTATTGAAGTCATGCAATTGTTGAAATCTCAGCTGATTCCCATCTAGAAAGCACACCCAGGTGTTGAGGTTCTTTCAATCATATGTTCTAAAAGAGGACTCTTTGGGCTGGTCTTGGCTGGAAAAGGAACAATTTAGAGCAACACAACGAGAGAAAGAAATGCCTGCACGAGGAAGACGAGTACCAGAACAAGGGAGAAGAGTTAGAATGCGTGGTGGCGCTCAAAGAAGGACCAGAACTAGGGTAACTGATCAAATAAGAGCTACTATCATTGACCATGTCATAAACCACGGGCTATCATACAGAGAGGCTGGTGAACGAGTACAGCCAAATATCAGTCGAGACACAGTGGCATCTATTGTCCGTATTTCAGAGAAACCAACAGGTAGGATATTGTTTCCCCTACAGCAAAGTGTAAATACTGTAAAATTTCCATTTACAGTATTAGTGACTTTATGCCTCCGATCTCCAATATGTAACTGTATTTTGTCTCTAAGGATTCAATGTCTACCTCCCTCAGGGGGGCAGAGGAAGGCTCCTGAATGAAGAACAGGAACTTGCTATTGTCAACATGGTGATTGCTGACAACGAAATAAAACTGAAGGACATCCAGTCTAGAGTTGTAGAGAGCAGTAAACTATTCTATAAACCCGGAGTACACTAGGACATACAGTAGATATACAGCACAGCAGTGACATACACTGTCTAATTACTTTCAGAGAGTCATGGAGTTGGAGGCCAATCAAGTCCCACATGAAATTATCTATGTTGATGAGGCTGGCTTCAACTTGGCAAAAAGGTGTTGCCGTGGGAGAAACATAATTGGAAAAAGGGCCACAGTGGCCGTGCTGGGCCAGAGAGGAGCCAACATCACCATGTGCGTCGCAATCTCCAACAATGGTGCACTCCTGCATAAATGTGATTGGCCTCTACAACACCGACCGCCGTCTTGTTTTTAGAAGACCTGCACGAAAGACTGGTGCCAGAGGTAGAAAGGGGGCAGGTGGGAGACCACTTGCCAATATATGTGATCACATGGGACAATGTGGCATTCCACAATTCCCTTACAATTACAGCCTGGTTTGTCGCCCATCCAAGGATGATATCCCATTTCCTTGCCCCTTACTCTCCTTTCCTCAACCCCATTGAGGAGTTTTTCTCAGCCTGGAGATGGAAGGTATTTGACCATGATCCACATGACCAAATGTCCCTCCCGGATGAAATGGATGCTGCATGCCAAGACATCACAGCTGAACACTGCCAGGGGTGGATAAGGCATGCAAAAAGATTCTTCCCACGATGACTTGCCAGAGAAGATATTAGGTGTGATGTGGATGAGAACATGTGGCAGAAGACAAAGCAAATTAGAAGATTACTTTTTTTAATTATTCCGGTGTTCGGTTTGTATATCTTGCAGTAAAGTCCTTCTGCAAATAAAGTCTTTACTGCAGCAATTCTGTCGCTGTCTTTCTTTTTCATAAACTGTACATTCTATAAAGCTAGTCTCATTCATTTTTTTAATTGAATTTCTTCAACAAAAACAAAATGCGTGTGCAAAACAATCTATGATCAATACATTATACTGTATCGTATAAGGGCATACCTGACCCATCTAAAATAATGAGTTATGATTGACTAAATGTTCCTGTTGGAAGAGAACATGTTTTGAATAATTATTTAATTTTTAAACATGTGTTTTGTTAGACAGTGTGTTGTGTTAGTGTATTGTATTTTGAAAATTAGTTTTAGAGTTTAGTTTACAATGTGTGAATTTGAGCATGAAATTAACTGTTTTGCCAATTGTGTGTTTTAGGTGTGTTGGTACATTAAGAGTTTAGGAAACTTGTTAAATGTATTGAAAAATCTGCCATAGCAATTCTAAAAAAACTAAGTTTCCCAATGACCATTCGGATGATCCAGAGGAGTCATGGGGGAAAAGTCATGTGGTCAGATGAGACCAAAATAGAACTTTTCGGTCATAAATCCACTAACCATGTTTGAAGGAAGAAGAATGATGAGTACCATACCTACTGTGAAGCATGGGGGTGGTAGCATCATGCTTTGGGGGTGTTTTTTCTGCACATGGGACAGGGCGACTGCACTGTATTAAGGAGAGAATGACCGGGGCCATGTATTGCAAGATTTTGGGGAACAACCTCCTTCCCTCAGTTAGAGCATTGAAGATGGGTCGAGGCTGGGTCTTCCAACATGACAATGACCCGAAGCACACAGCCAGGATAAACAAGGAGTGGCTCTGTAAGAAGCATATCAAGGTTCTGGCGTGGCCTAGCCAGTCTCCAGACCTAAACCCAATAGAGAATCTTTGGAGGGAGCTCAAACTCCTTGTTTCTCAGCGACAGCCCAGAAACCTGACTGATCTAGAGAAGATCTGGATGGAAGAGTGGGCCAAAATCCCTTCTGCAGTGTGTGCAAACCTGGTGAAAAACTACAGGAAACATTTTACCTCTGGAATTGCAAACAAAGGCTACTGTACCAAATATTAACATTGATTTTCTCAGGTGTTCAAATACTTATTTGAACTTATTTTTTTATTACTTAATTATTTTATGTCTCTCACAGTGGACATGCAGCTACGATGACAATTTCAGACCCCTCCATGAGTTCTAAGTGGGAGAACTTGCAAAACAGCAGGGTGTTCAAATACTTATTTTCCTCACTATATATATATATATATATATATATATATATATATATATATATATATATATATATATATATATATATATATATATATATATATATATATATATATATATATATATATATATATATATATATATATATATATATATATATATATTTCCAGAAATCACAATGTATGATTTTTTTTAAACTATTTATTTGTATGACACAGCTGCAAATAAGTATTTGAACAGCTGTCTATCAGCTAGAATTCTGACCCTCAAAGACCTGTTAGTCTGCCTTCAAAATGTCCACCTCCACTCCATTTATTATCCTAAATTAGATGCACCTGTTTGAGGTCATAAGCTGTATAAATACACCTGTCCACCCCATACAATCAGTAAGAATCCAACTACTAACATGGTCAAGGCTAAAGAGCTGTCCAAAGACACACACGACACACACACACACACACACACACACACACACACACACACACACACACACACACACACACACACACACACACACACACACACACACACACACACACACACACACACACACACACACACATTCCCATAATGGTGATACGAAACCTGCTCATCTTGCCTCTCTCCCTCATCTAATCTCTCTGCTTCACCTGTGTGCTCGTAGAGGTATATCACTGATGAGCATATGGAAGAGTTCCTGGGACAGCTTGGCAGAGTTTAGAGCTGGAGAACGGTCCACCTCCAGAGCCAAGAACAGCATCCTCTGGAAGATGGACACCATTCTGCACAAGACAACGGGACAAAAACTAGAATGTGGAAAAGACAGTGCATAGCAGCATCCCTAATTATGTATCCATGCAAATAAAGTGTTAAAAAATAAAAGTAGTCCTAAATTTCTAATTCACCTAATTTGTTCATCTCTCTCTCTGGCTGCTTCTTTGCTCTCCCCATGCTCTGTTGATTTTATAATGGCAGAAAAGAGCCACTTGATAACATCCCTGGAAAACAAAAACATCAATATTACTTAGAGGTGTGACCCCACGAGATCTTGGAAATCCTGTACCCAAATCCAAAAGATTAAGGGTCTAGCATTGAATAATGAAAGTCGCCATCTCAAGAGGCGGCACCAAGCGTGCACTTGAAAATCTCACTGCACGCATTTGGACAAAACTACGACCAATCACAACAACACACGGGGTGATGTATCCAGGGCCCCACACACTTAGCTACCAGCTACCAGCGGCGCTAACTGGTAGATTAAACTGTCGTCATCTGTTACTCCAAAGGTGACTCCGAGTTTACTTTTGCAGAGTGACAGCTGAAGAAAAAAAGCTGTAAAACCCATTGTTAGAATGTTAGATCTCTCTCTCTCTCTCTCTCTCATAAATCAATACTTGAGTAGCTTACTTCCTTGTTTAGTGCTGTAATAAATAAAATGCAGAGGAGGAGAAAATAGCATCTGCCTTCACAAAAATGATCTATTGAATGTTAGATGGTAATTAACGTAATCAATGTGACATAGTAAAATAAGCTTTATTTCTCTCTGTCTACCGTACAATGACAAATTCAAGTACAAAACATTTGGTCTCAACAGTCTCAACTACTGCCAGAAAACGCTGTGTAACCTTAGTTCTCTGTGTGAAGAGACTCTCCACCATATACATGGAATAAGTAACCGTTTTTGCTTTTCAATTATGAAAAAAGTCCCTGGTACCTGCCAACAGGTCCTTTTATTAGTATCACCTCCTTCAAGGTTTCAAGCGAGCTGATACCAAAAGGTAATGTGAAAACCTGCTGAATACTGATTGGTCGGAGAGAATTATCACTAATCACTGTGCCATCACTGCTAGCGACAAACGGGGTGTTCTGAAAAAACACACCATTTTAAAACCGTTTAGCCAGCTGTGTTTTTTTTGGCGGCTTCCAACTTCTTTTTAAACTAAATGTGTCTTCTGGCTGTGGCAGCAGCCCCATGCCAACATTCAAAAACAACACACCTTCAACGTTGCGTGTGTTGTGTCACGGCAGTTTCCTGCGGTATCGCTATGACTACCAGCTATTCTCGTCTCACGCATGAGGCAGTACTAAATCTGCAATGGAAAAAGGAGGACAGGGCACCGCGGTCGAGTCGAGCTGGTACTAGCAGTGGGTAAGCGCCATTAGTTATACAGGAGAGAAGCCAGGCATTTGAGTTTATGGCAAAACCTCTGTGCTCGGTTTTCGAGCACTAGCAATAGGGTGTGTAGGAATGATAATTTCTATGAGAAGATTACATGTATTGATCCCCTAAATTTAACAGGTTTAGATGTGCAGTACACAGCATACTGAGAAGTGATTCTAATATTTTGTCTATCCCAGTTATATAAAAGAGAGTAGAATAATTAGAAAACCCATCAGTATAATACAACTCAAGAGCATCACAAAACAACAGCTTACAGTTTCATCAAAAATTATATGCACCTGACGTGAGGGAACTGCTGATCACATGACAATGTTGCCTTGGCGATGGAGTGGTGGAGGGTAGAGATAGAGCGTTTGGCCTGGAAGTCATCCTCCAAAGTCTGCACGACATAGTCCAAGAGCATTCGCACAACCTCACATCGATGTCTCTTTGTATGGTCCTAAGGAAGCGAGAGGGGCACAGTGTATCAGGTTACTGAAATCACAAAAAAGATGTTCAGCTGTTAACATGTCTGCCTACTAGGGAAGATTGAGCATCCACCAACGATGATTTCAACAATGCACACATTTTGGGAAGGATTCTTTAAAATATATAGGCACAAATAAAAAAAAGAAGAATCCAATTCAACAATATTTCTATATAAGTCTTTTCAACAACACTGGTGATAGCAGATATTGATAGATCACCAAGCATTACTGTATAATCAAACATTTTGTTATCAGGTGTTAGCTACATGTGACCTCTCTCTCTCTCTATTTTTTTTTTTTTATTTGTGGGTGGCCTTGCACCCAGATTTAACCCTCCCAGACAAAGCAGCCTTCTGACCATTTCAGTGCATTTCTTTTGCTTCTTATTAAAAAAATTTTTTGGCCAGGCCTCCAGACTGCCACAGTTTAGGTTAGTTGATATTATTTGTAAATAAACATCATAGTACCTGATTGAACATGATCGAGATCAACAACTCCCAGTCCCATGGAACTGTGGTTTTATCAGCCATGTGGAGTCTGCATCAGAAAAGACAAAAACAAGAGTGACAAGATGGAAGAGAAGACGTAAAGGTCGGATCAACAATGTAAATAGGAAAGGTTACAAATAATACATTACTATTAACGTCTATTCCTATCGTTCCCTCACCTCTGTGTCCTCATTAGCAGATTAAAAGCCTGCACGCACAGGTGATAAGGACACTGCGGGTTGAGCAGAATGCCATGCAGCAGGTGGGAAGTGATATCTCTGGGGGGATAGTAACCAGGCTGTAGCAGGTCAGACAAAAGCTCTAAAGTGCCTTCTGGGTAGTTCTCATCGATGGTACTGTAAACCAGGCTCAGGCTCTGACGGCAAAGCATCTCTGGAGTTCCAAAATGTTCATCTTCCCCATCAAACTTAAAAAAACAAACAAACAGAAAAACAACAGGCTGTGTTATGTTGTGGTTATATCACAGCTAAGGGGCGCTGTTCAGCCCAACGCAAAGCGGAGTTCATGTGTAAGGAGAGCAACATAAAAATACAAATGTATAGATTGGAAAAATGTCTCACCAGGGCTTGAGCTGTTCCAGACATTATTTTCCTGAGTGTAACTGGGCACACAAATTGCCTGTCCTCCCTACTGGCCGCCCTGAAGTCTATATCAAATCTGCTCTCTTTGTTGTCTTCGTCTCCATCACTCCCCTCTTGCCAAAGAAAAGACACTGGGCTGTCAATGCCCAGCTCACCTCCTTCTGTCCCGGCCCCAGATTTGTCATCCATGTTCTCAGTTGACAAAGGAGGTTCACTAGGGAGAAAAAAAAAGTCTGAGTTGTTTGACGCCTCACGAGCATTAACCTCCTCCAATTGCCATTTAGATGTACTCTCCGTTAGTGTATGCTCAGAAGTGGGTGTTGGGTCAACTTGGTGGGACATAGAGTCTAGGCCAAAAGTCTCACAAGGGTTTGGTCCAGTGGTAGGAGAGAAGGAGAATGAGTGATCAGAAACAACTGCTTTGTCTAATTCCAGTTGTTCAAGTTTGGAGCAGATGACTTCTCTATGTAAAGAACCCTGTGCTTTAACTTGAGATGAAGAAGGTGATGTTGGAGAGGGCATGAGCGTGGATAAGCAAAAGTCATCCCTCTCTTCTTCACAAGTGATGTGCGTCTTTGAGGTTGCAACAGAGACCTCTTTATCTGAGAAGGGAGAGTCAGCTCGGCTCCTTAGATGCAGAGATATTTTAGCATTTAACTGTGCGTTTGTAAATTCATTACTGTTCTCTTGTTCTTCCTGTCTGACAAGAGATTCAACCACCCTAGGAGAAGACTCATCCAGAGGGTGATCCACGTGAGCACCATTTGACGTGGTAGTTCTATTCAAATTACTAATGCATTGTGGTGCTTCACTGTTATTGTCTGGTCGACTAGGGTGCAGTGACATTTGTGTACCATCTTTGTTTAAATAGACAAAACACCTTGACTTCTTCAGTTCTGCGCCATGAGTGTCAAGAAAAGGCAATCGTCTTAATTTTACAATTGCTGCATAAAGACGTGCGTCAACCTTCTCCTTTTGGTGTTGTGTTTGAGAATCCAAGCGTCTCTGCTTTGGCTTTGAATTACCACAGTCCTGCTGTAGTGCAACATCAGTTGGCTGTCTTGAAGAGGTTTTCTGTGACTTTAAATCTTGTTTGTTTGAAGTTGGATTGTTATTTGTTCTTTGTGCTTGTTTCACTTGAGAGTCATTTGGTGGCAAATTCTCTGTTTCCTGATTTGTCCCATTTTCTATGTTGGTCTCAGTCAAGTCTACTAATGTCAAGACACTGGAATTTTGTCTTTTGCAATTCTTCAGCTCTGGAAGAGTCCATCTAGGGTTTGTGAGGTCAATATAAAGCTAGAAAAGAGAAAAAATAAACAGAACATGTCAATATGTCAGAAGTTGCTTACATAATTACAAAGAAGAATAGTATGGCTTCTGATTTTGCTAGATACAACTAGGACCGTCAAAACGAACGTGATAACGAGTTAACGCAAACACAGAGGCTGACACAGAGAACCCTCCTCCCTCTCCTAGTTAAACTTTACTGTAAAGTGAGGCACTACATTGTGTTAGTATTAGAGTTTGCCATATTATGCTTTCAGCATTTTTATTTTGGATACAATATCTTTAAAGTTATTCTGGAGAATATATTCTGGACAGTATTTTGTCAGTTAAGGATTGTTGCAATAATGACAAAGATGTGCAAAAAGCAAGCATATTTGTCCACCCCCATGTTGACAAGAGCATTTAAAAAAATCCCTTTTAAACATTTACAACAAATAAAAAATGTGCCATTCATTTGCGATTAAATACTTTAAACGATTGACAGCCCTAGTATAAACACATTTCTCCTCACCTATTCAAAGGAATATCATTATGTTGTCTCACCATACGTAAAAGTGCTACTATAGCATTGCTGTTCTTAAACATGGTATGTGTGTGAAATTATATGATAAATGTAGAAGATCTGATCGCACTCTCCACACACCTTCCATGTGTATGGTTCTACTCTCTGAATATTAATGTCTCAAAAAATTTACAGAGGTTTTACAGGCAAAGTCATAATCCTGAATCTCATGCAAAGTTACATTTGTTTGTTATGACCCTTTCACTATGGATTATGATAACCTGTCAATTTGTGAAAACAAGGCCAGATTCAGTATTGTCTTTAAATGGCCAATGGCACACACAGAAGCTTTGGTTGTGATGTTACTTAACTGATATAGTTTAAACTCCCTTTTGACACTTTTATAAGTAGCTATAAAAGAAGAGAAAGTGCCCATTTGTCATTTTTGTGTTAGTCAATAAGGTAAAAGTGTATGAAGTTGTAAAGCTTGTATTTTAAGATGAAATCTTACAATTCTGAGAAGGTATACATATGTCAACTGTCGGAGATCTTGCCATAAATAAGCAGGACAGCCTTATGACAAAATAGAAATGTGTATGGCAATGCTAGTTAATGTTATGCTGCTTTCATAGGAATAATATGAAAAAATTCACGTGAATGCCCCCTCAAGTCGAAACAACTACACAACTTGCAAAGTTGACGTCAAATTACGCAGTAACATTGCGGACGAAAGTAAGTGTTCGGTTTAATTAACTTTTAATTAATTCACCTATTGTATATCAAAAATTTCTAACATGTAATTTGTAATATGGTATTAAGTTGTGTAACCTATTTATTACAATGGCGTTGTTTTTAGACTTAACCCTCGTTAGGTAAAGCAATATTTTTGTGATTTGGGGGAATGTCGCTCACGTTAACGTTACTGTTGCAGAAACAAGTCTACAAAACTACAAAAAACATGTTACCTTCCTGTCAGCTCAATGTTTATAACTTTAACAAAGAGTAAAGTATTAACACAATATTACATTTAGAACACAAACAATATCATTTTGCATAACACTTAATACAGTATTCATCATTATCTTTTCAACGCATTGCTTTATGCTAGCTAGCATTCAGATCATAATGTAAAAGCAATGCTTATGGGTACAGACCAGACAGAGCGAAAACAAAGTTTTGTTCAATTACGTTTTGTTTGTGTATTATAATAAAATGAACAGTTGTTATATTTCAATGACTCTTGTTAACGTTAGCTTTAATCTGATATAACTTACCCTCATCTTGACAAGTCCAAGAGCCAGTAGGAATTGAGCTCTCTATATTTAAAGTTTAGCGTTAACTAAGTTAACGTTACTTGACTGAAGTTGGCGCTTAACTCGCTGTAACTGAGATAACGTTACAAGTTCGTTTTTGTTCGTTAACTATCTATCAAGCTATAGCTGCAGCGACATCTTGAGGACAATAAAAGTAAGTTAGCAATAAGGTCTACAACCGGTCGAGTAACTTAGCTAGCTAGTTTGTTAGCTTACCGTTGGAACGTTGACGGCATCAACGTCAACTCGCACTGCTGTGAGGGGCAGTGGATCACTTTTGGTCATAACGTTACAGAAGGAGCCGATGATTTCCACATCAGAGTCATTGCTCTCGGAGCTGAGACTGATCACATCCATTTCTCCTACAAGACAGAATCTTCAACAAGTAATGTTGGGAAATATTTTGGCTTTGAAGGTGATTGTGCCTTCATAATTCACGTGACGCCGCAAGTTCACTATCGTAAGCGATCTTAAAACTAGCTAAACTATTGTTACATCGGAAAAACAAAATCCACAACATGAGCGATAGCTATAGAAGATATTCGATTCAACTGTCACTGGCACATCTGAAATTTGTTACTTCCTGTTTTTCTTTTTGTATTTTTCTCCTGGAGCATGGCGGATACATTTCATACATTTCTATGGGCGGATCACAACCGGCTACACATCTGCAAATATCGCCACCTACTGTTTTGGAGTGTGAAGGCTCAACCTGCCATCATTTCCGCTAAACAAATGTTTCTTCAAAAAAAAAATAAGAGCCCTGGGCTCTACCCAAACGTTTATGACACATTTTACTCAGTTGATTTCTCCAAACCACTCATCACGCATGCCTGACTTGACTTTCAATCAAACTCCAATTAAACCAGTTGAAATCCGCCCATCACATTTCCCATACCTTCTTTGCTACTATTGTACTCCTCTATTTGGCCTGTTTCATTGTGTTTTTAATGGATACATGATGTTAGTCACCCTTCTTTTGGAAGCCCGAGCAGTTGGGGGTTCGTTGCCTTGCTCAAGAGCACCTTGGCAGTGCCCAGGAGGTGAACTGGCGCCTCTCCAACTACCAGTCCACCACCATACTTTTGGTCCAAACGGGGACTTGAACCGCGACCCTCCGGTTCCCAACCCAACTCCCCCAAATGAAGAAGAAGAAGAAAAACAAAACAAAAAAACAATACTTTAAATATCCCCAAGAGGAACTTTTTTTAACATTCAAAGACACAAATTACATGATGTGTGGTTTCATACCAGTTGCTGTAGTTATTGGAGAAGTAAAGTGTCTCACTTACGAGATTAAGTCACTGAAATAACAGATGTGTTTCATATATGCCATATAGGCCTAATTTCCCCTAATAAACGCACAAATGAATAAACATCAAATCTCCCTATTTGGGATGTGTTTTGTGACATTGTGTAGTCTCATTTTTCACCACTGGAGTGCACTCATGTTGCGCACAAGATTTTGAAAATATGTCATATACCTCCACAGAGCCAAGCAGTTTGTAGCAATTAAACATTTGTGTATTGTTCATAGAAATTCCCCTGAAAGTGAACTGTGAACAGTACAGCTCAGGGAAAGATCTGCTTTAAGATCAGAAGAATTTGTATTTGGTCTTAAGCATGGATGAGATCTTTCAGTGTTTTGTGGTGCATGACATCACTAAAAGCTGCTTCCTTCTGATGGAGAGCTGACATACATGACAAATTTGTGTTGAGTTAATAAGAACACTGTAATTGTTATATAGGCACATTTCTTAAGCTGTAAAAAATGTGCACACTGAACCTTTTGTCAGCTTACAGCCTTGTTTATAATACAATGTCATCTTTTATAGAACAATTTCTCTACCTTCTGTTTGTTTTTAAAATGCATGTGTTGTGGAAAGGAGATTTTCCAGGTTTTTCAAATAAATGTAAATATTTCTCCTGCAGTCTTGTGTAATTGGATGAGAGGAGCTATTAACCTCAAATGCCTCCAACCAGTAAACCTTGTGAGGAATATCAGGCAGGATGAGTCATAGTAATCAGCCATACACAACCTCCTGCCACCGATTGAGCAATTTGAAGACTTTATTAGGATGGTTATGGAGAGAAATAAAATAAAGCGAGAGCATGTAATTGCTAAAAGTTTCTTTTGTTCCTTGGAAAGCCAACATTTTTGTCCTGATGCTTTCAATTCTGAAAAAGTCCATGCTAGAAATTTCTGATAAAGTAGCAAGGTCTTATGTGATCTCTAAAGGAACTGTGTGATGGTATTTGAAATCCCAGATGACCCTGCAAACACTCTGCTGCCCATACATGGACGCAGATTAAGGATGGAATACTTTATCAACAACAGGGCATGTGGTTTCCTGTTTTAAAAGGTGAACAAAAGCACGTCTGCATTTCTCATTAGTTACTTGCACTGGGAACCAGTGATATCTGATATGAGGCCAGCTGGCTTTAGACAGACATGTTTCAGGAGATCTGTGAATAGTATTAGACTGAGCAAATATTTCTTTTTAAAGCAGGTTGTGAAGTCAAAATTCATAAACTGTTTTTACCTGTCAGTCTTTGTATGAATTACAGGATATACAGTATTATGGTACACCCCCCACACACACACACATAACTATGAGGTGTTACATACGAGTGTATTTAGTTGTAGGTCCTATGAAACTATGTTGTCTATTATCACACAAAGTTACACAATTGTTACATTTCAAGCACTTTCACATGTTTTGATAAAGTTCTAAGAAATAATCACCAATAATGTTCAAAAATCTTGTTTCTATTTTTTTTTAAACATTTTTATAATTGAATTTTCTGGTTTTCTCACAAAAACAAAAATGATCATGTGATCATAAATATGATCTCACAGGGGTAAATGGCAAATATGAACCATAAATGATGTATATTTCCATCGTGCTCTGCATGGCTCTGAGTAACCATACTGTACCTCACTGCCCAGACCCCATCAGTCCCCACCCTGGTTTCGGTCATGGTGCAACAACAAATGTAGATGAACACTAAATCAACCATACAAAACTAAAATCGATGTAACATAAATGCACACCCAAAACTATATCATTGGTAATCTATTAAGTATTTTACATGAATAGTTATGGCTATATTGATTTAAAAGCCTAATTATGTGGTGGGTCCACCAAACCCGGGAACATTGTCTCTGTAACAAAAATATATACACCACACAAGGGTTAATAGACAGATATGAGAGTAATAACAATCTTTTCATCAAACTTTTGGGAAGAGACCGAATAATATTTCACAAAACCATTCCTGTCAGTTCTCACAAAACAAAGTTCAAGAGAGAAATTCTCAGGTTGTCGCTTGAGTTTCCTGTGCATTAACGTTTGATTCTCTTGCTGAGGCAACAGTGAAGGACAGGTCTCCGAGACTCACTCTGAGTATGGTTAAGTCCAGCTTAGCAAAAGTTTAGTCAGGTAGACTCACACATTCATTCTCATCTCTCTCCAGCTTCTACTCAGTGGGTGTTCATTCCAAACAGATTTTGCCACAATCTCTCTTAGCCAATCACATTCTTGCTGTCAAACTTTAAATCCCAACAAATGTAACCCTTCTCCACCTGTTTACCTCCATATAATCGCCCAGTCCTGCTCCATATTCCATTATCAGATCTTCAACAACTCTCTTCACCACCACCAGCAGTGTTTAGACCCCATGGGGAAATATCCTGAGCTAACCACGGCATCACTACCCCCTGAAATATACCAGCCCACAATGGAGTCCAATTGCCAAAGGTTCTGTTCAAATTGTATTTACCATGCACTCTAAACAAAGTCTCTCCTGATTGAATTGCAGCTTCTTGTCTGTCTGTTGAGTGCACTGCAAATATATTGACAATCAATAAAATCCCTGTGCGGTTAAAGTTTCAGTCGTTATCAGCTGATATAACAAATGTTTACCTAATTTTGGGCCGTATCAGCAGCGATTCTCAGATTAAATATGGAAGCCCACAAAGACAGGTAGCAAAGCATGATGGGAGCAGTATCTACCATGAGTGTGCAGTGAAAATATCAGTTTATTTTAAATAGTTATGAAAACAAGTCTTATCTTAAAGTTCCAGACATTTTTCAACACAGAATCAGTAAAAGAGCATATAAGCTTTAAGCGGAAAGGTTCTCCTGGGACATAGAGTACAAAAAAAAATATCACTGTTCAACAACAAGCCTGAGCAGAAAAGGTTGATAACAGCAATAGAATCATTAGTCAGCCTGAAGACAAGTATTTTCAGTCTCAGAGAGGAGATTACAGCAAGAGGAGGACCAATAAGACAGCTATCTGTGTGTACCGAGGAGCTGACAGCTACATTTATCCCATCCGGTCGCAGCAAGACAGCCCAGGGTCTCTGCGACACTGAGACGAGTGAACACTCTCCGCTGTATTAGGTCAAAGGTCACACCTGCTATCATATCATATTTAGCAGATAATGAATAACATTTAAATAAAGAATTGGATATCAAGAAAAATCCCCAGTCCCTCAGGGACACTGTCTAAACTGTTTTGAGCGTTCAATCAACGCCATTAATACCTCGACACAGACTGCCTGACAAATCTAGTGTTTGCATAGCTCACCAAAGAGCTATAAATAAATACCAAATATTGGACAATCTTGGCACCAAGTGATAGGTATTTTCAAGGGAGGACTAATGTTTCAAACTTTCTTTCTGAGTGCTGGCTAAGTCACAATACATAAGAGTGTACTGATACTCAACAATTAGATAGTTGGCTGTGGTGTTTCCTTCACTGAAAGGAAGGAAAACAGGTAGGCAAAAGGAAAACAGGTAGGCTGTGTTATGGCGGAAGAAGCACCCAGACCTTCTGAAGTAAAGAAGTATTTTATTGGCTGTTATATTGTTGTATTGTGAGCTAAATAAATTGAAAGTGTCAAAGTAAAAGTACTCAATCCACTGACAAATTCCCAATGATACCATGAATCCATTTTTGGCCTAGTCCCGTCCAAAGAGTCACAGGTTAATCAGATTATAAGAGTTAAGTTCTACTACACATTTTAAATTTTATAAATTACATATATTCAGTTTTCTCAAATTTTTGCTTTTTTTGTGTAATATTGGTTAATTTTTTTAAACAGTTTTTTAAGCATCAACTAGTTATTTCCATGAAACCATCTGAGAAGTTTTTGAGGGAAAATCACTGATTGATGGGACTGCATTTCTTTTGTAAATGGTCACAAGTGAAAAAGGTTGGGAAGCACTGGTTTATTTTGTAAAAATGCTTATTATATTTGAGATGCTTATTATGTATTGTTTAATGTAATACTTAATCTGGAAAGTAACTAGTTAACCAGAGTTGTTAAATAAATGTACTATTAAGTAAAAAGTAAATATTTCCCTCTGAATTATATATTAGGGTATATAGGCTAAGTATCAAATAGCATAAACTGGAGATACTGATTAAAGTTCAATTACAACATTGTAAATACTTAGATACTTTGCATGGCAAGGGAAAAGGGTTAAACATCCCTAAGAAACAGCAACTGGTCATAGCAGAGGGTCCCATCTCAAATAAAAAGTGACAAAAGGAGAAAGAAGGAGGGAGAGGCAGATAGTGGAAGAAGAAGGTGAAGTGAAACAGCTTACAGAGCCCACAGGTGTCAGCTGTCACACAAGAATATGAAAGAGACAGCAAGAGAGAGAGTTTTGACAACTTTAGACAGGGAAGGGTAACACACGGACGCTGTCTGAAAAGTAGCCAACAACCGCCTCCTCACTCGCTGTCCACATCCATGTCATGCTCTTTAGATGTTTAGGCCATGCCTGCCACACATGCTATCATCATATTCAGGACTGTGTTAGTTTTTTTTTTTTCTCTGGCTGTGGTGCAACACATTGCCCCTAACAAGGTTCATTTAAGTGGCAGAGTGTGCCAGGTCCAGAGACTGATGGTGGACCAGAGCCGATGACTCACTCTGCAATCTGTGACCTCAGAGGCTGATGGATGTCACAACAGCATCCTTCACTGGACAGCTACCGGAATTGCCAGGACTGAAAAGATATTTTTGCATCTGCCATTTTGTAAACACCTTAAGAATAAAAAATGTCATGTGTGTTTTTTACAGTAAGATGCCTTATCCTGCTACAGTGGCTTAGAGATTGAGCTTCATCTTGTTCTCTTGTGGACCTAGTTACTCTAATCAAGCACAGTCTACCAATGCAAAATGAAAAAAAAATTTAAAACATTAATTATTTTTACAGCAAAGGATTCATTGCATGGATGTTTGAAGCTTGTAAGTTAAAACTTCTGTTCAAGTTGAAGCTTTGGTTATACTACAAATGATACCTTCTGCCAGATGCCTAGCTCTTAAGATTCTATTAAAATTAAGTTGACATAAAAACCTGATCTTGCTGTACAAAATAAATAAAAAACATGCTCATTTTGTAGGCTATTTGTTCTGCATGCAACAGTTTGAGTTGTTGCTTTAATCTGTGACCTTTAGGAGATGTTATTTCAAAAAGATTTTTAGCTAATAAAAAAAAATACTAGTGAATCAATCATAATAAAAAGTAAAGATTAAAAAAACTAAAATTTTCCTCTCTTTATTTCTTCTATTTTTCATTCCAGTAGATGAGTTTCATTCCAAAATGTCTTAGAGAGCCCCATTGTGTGCCAACAGAAATACTTACATTTAAATATAGCCGCTAGCGGCGATTCACGGGTTCAAACTTTTTCTCAGTAGCAACTTCAAAGTAATTTCACACATGTGGTCCAACGTCATTATAAAACATATCCTTCAAGCTATGTAACGATTAAACAAACAGTGCACTTTGTTAAAAATGCCTACAACTGATTTGTCAAAAACATTTATTTTTAATTCAGTGTGATATGTAGCTCAGTCCAGCTCACGGCAATTTGAGAAAAGCAGATGACAACACAAAAACAATTGCTAATAAAGCTGCAAGCTGCAATTCCAAGCTCAAACCCTGATTTGTGTCATTCCATGTCCAGTTATTGTGCATTTAAAGCGCCCCCTAGTGGTCAATTTGAATGAGACTCACATGTATATAAAACTGTCTGGGTATATCTGGGGCACTTATCTGAACATACCCTGTGAGTTCTGTCATGATTGGCCTTACGGTTGCTGATTTGTGTTCGTTTATGTCCAGAGCCACGCCCTTTTGAAGTTCATTGGTCAATAACTTGAAAAGTAATTGAGATATGGACATGCTTTGTAGAATTTGTAATAAGCTTGATCCACTGATGATCACTGAACATTTGGGGGCAATCGGCACTGCAGAGTATTAGGAGATCTCAAAAATGAAGCCTTAATTGCAGTGCCATCATGTGGATTCATATTTCTATAGAAACACATGCACACCATTTCTAGTTGTTCCTCGAAGTTTCATGTTTCTAGCTCAATCCAGCTCACGGGAATTTGAGCAGACAACAAATAATGAACCCCAATAAATAGAGATGTTTACTATGATAATTAAAGGGCACAATTGCACTACACAGGCTGACGCAAAAAATAACAGGGAATGCTCTAATGATCACTTGGCCTAGTGGCAGGATGCAGAGGAATACCTTGAATACTAACACTTAACTTTCAAGGGCTGGGAATGTGTACACAGCAGAGTCAGAGAAGTCGTTAATAGAAAAAATTAAGAGTTAACAAGAATTGCTTCGAGGCAAATTACTTAATTTCCGCAGCTGCTACTTGAGGACAGAGACCATGCGGCCTAATTTGAAATCACTTAATGTGGTATCAGACAACCTTCTTTGTGTCACAAGTGTGAAGACTTTGGCATTTTTAAAGTAAGAATAAGAGTCTACAGCCATGCTAGCAGCTCTGGGAGGACATGTAAGCACAGCAGTGCTTATAGCTAAATGCTAACATCAGCATTCTAACGGGCTCATAATGACTATGTCAACATGTTGATGTTTAGAGGGTATACTGTTGACCATGTTCACCATCTTAGTTAAGCATGCTAACATTTATTCACATGTTAATCATTTTTTATGTAGTTTTCTAGTGGTTCTAATGCTGGCAGTCATGTTGGTGGGCCGGCCAAGCATCTGACATATTATGACATTAGTGATCCCCTGGTTTGTCTTCTGCTGCCACCAGCATGTCAAAATTTGTACTTGTCCAAAACTTAATTTGCGACCAAATTCCTCACAAAACTACAAAGCAGCCTACAGATTGGATTTCGGTAACAAGATGGCTTTTTCTATGCCAGATCCTCAGGCCTAACTGTATGTTTAGTTCATTTATTTAATTAATTTCGGTCTCATTGTCATTGTAAATATCCCCCCTCTAAAAGATTAAATGAACTAAATCACATAAGTAGAGCATTCAGGACCCATGTTTCCTCTAATCTAGTGTAGCTATGTCATCTGTTTAAAAGTGTATTGCTATTAACATATAATCTCTCATCAGTGCGTTCTTACTCATTGCTTCACTTGAGGTGAATTTTGTTTCCTGGGGAAATATACTGTATATATTGGAAGAATGTTTCCAGAGTGAATTGATTCCACTACATAAGATGAAACAAGACTTGATTTGCCCTCATCCTCACGTGTTGCCTGTTCTTTCTCATCCATTTTTGTTCATTTTGAAACGCAGCTACCAGTCAACAAGGAATTTAACCAAATCACACCAAACACCCTGGATATAATCCACTTTAACCAGCTACAAATGTGTTCTTTCCCCTAAAATGAGATGGAGGCTCTCATTCACTGAAGTGTTTTTGCAGGAAGCCTATTCTCTCGGATCTTGGAAGTGAGTTTTAAAATCTCCTTCCTCTGCTGAATGTGTACACAACCATTACAGCTCTGTATCAAAGATGAAGCCCTTTATACATCATTGCAATTCAGAGAGCAGCTGCAATAATTTGATCAGTTTCATTTTAAAAATATTCAAGGCCATTTTAATGATCTACAGAATTAACAGCATGGATGCTGAATTATTTGAAATAAAAAGAGCCGACATTAAAAAAAAAAATTGAAATAGTTCTAAATGTTGATATGTTAATTGCCTTTTGAGCCTCAGCGACTTCTGTGATTAAAAACAAATCCATCCCAAACTGCAGCTGAAATTTAAAGTGAAATTTCCATCAGGGAATGTGATGACATGGGTGACCTTCGAGGCTTCGTTAACCCAGTCATGCTTTAAAATTCCAGTGCAGCTAAGGGAAATCTTGTTTGTTTGGGACACAATAAAGGTCATGTATTTATCCTGACTTGCCAAACCTACTGACAGCAACACTTGAAGAAGGTGAGAGACTTAAAAAGATGTGTGAGCTCAGCAAATGTGAATCACAGTGTGGCTGTGACACACACACACACACACACACACACACACACACACACACACACACACACACACACACACTCCCACTTCCTTGTATCTATCTCCCACAAATGTAGGTAAGCGTAAATTCTTTCAGGAAGACCTAACTTTTAATCGGTGCACTCCTAAATCAATTCAGCTGTTATCCTAATAAATGGATTCTTTGCTGTGCAGCAACTAGTCTCTCCTGATTTAAATATAGCTCAGCGTAAATCCTTTCAGGAAGACCTAATTTAATCAATGCTCTTTTCCTAAATGTAATCCGCTGGTGGAGGCATTCACTTTACTGCTTAACCAATCAGAATCGTACACAAATTGCAAGGGCCAATCATAGAGTCACAACCCTGCTATAAGAAATCTGTTTCTCCCTGTGCTATTCAGCTGTCATTGCAAGCAGAGAGTGCAACCCTCCACCCCCCCTGCCACCTCCAGTCACCTACTCCAGCTGACCGGTCCAGAGCCTCCTTCGGTCTGGTCTTCGGCCTCCTTCGTCGCCACCACCGGTGTCTAGATTCCATCAGGGTTTCTGATGGTTCTCTACCCCTATATACATATACAAAAAAATTTAGATAGCGATGGAGTCTAATCGCCAAAGACTTTGTACATTTCATTGAGCTGTAAAAAACCTCATTTACACATCTGCAAACATGTCTCTTCTGACTGAAATACACACATCAAGAGCCAAGCATCCTGCAACGCACACACAAATGCATATGCATATATACAGTAATCACATATGGTCCCGGCTGAATTTCTACAGGCTGATATCCCTGATAAATTTTTTTGTAACATATCACCTGCAAACTGAGACAAGGTTTTCACACACCACCTCAGGCCATTTATTCCTGGAACGTTACATAATGCAGCAGTGGGTTCTGCTCACAACCAGCCTAAAAAGCCTCCTTAGAGGAAAACAGAAAGGTAAGAGGATAGAGGCAGCGAAAGCAACACAGCCACTAGTCACTTCTGAATATGGATGCCTGCCCTCACAGGGCTCTTTTTCTTCTTATCTTCACAGTCTTGTATGGCCTGTAAACAGTGTTATCACTCAGCATCTTCATATTCCATCATGCTGTATTTTTACTACCCATAAAGGCTAATCGGAAGTGGCAACCTCACTTACTCTTCTACAACTGGACATATAGCCTACAAGACTTCTGTTTTTAGGTGAGCTAAAAAGCATTCATAACTAAGTGAGGAAAAAATGTGCATGGATCTTGTTATAATGGCAATGTATTGGCAGTAAAATGATCTTCTGCGATAGTATTAATAATCACTGCTAAGATAATGAATTATTGAATATATGAACTATTACTAATACCACATCACTCAAAACATTACCTGCTAGCAGTGGGACAAATAACAGTGCATATCTAAAGATTGATAAAATGACAAGATTAAAGCCATCTGGGTGACTCAGCAAATGTTTGAGAGCTCCTAATATTTTAAAATGTGACAGTAAATTAATCTGGCATGTGCGTCACAGAGGGGTCATGTGTTTAAAGATGTCCCTGTGTCCTGTGACATGCTGAATAGCTGATTAGTTCTGCCTGTTCAGTTATATTTTTAACTCTCAATTGCAAGCACTTCTTTGAATGATTGGTTGATGTGAGATTACATTTGTTTGATTTCTCAATTTGTGGGAAAAACTTTATTCACACATAGGCGCGGACCTCAGGATGGGCATGTCCAACGCTCATTAGCTGTGGTGACTGCATCATAACAGGAAGCTGAATCCAAAGTGACAGGATGCTGGGTATTGTTGTATTGCTTGAAATAGAAAGTACGGAAGGTTGTGTAATTATTTTTTAGTTTTCCTCAGATCACAAAATAATGTTTCTGTGATTATGTCAAAATGGTTTTAACAGCTTGTTAGTCAAGATATACAGTACATAATAATGAGTACTATAAGTACAAATAGTATAAATACACTGGATATTTGAATGTGTTTATGCCTTTGCATGCATGTTTTTTCTCCTTTTCTTTTCTTTCCTTCTTTGTTTAAACATACAGTAAATGTGCAGCACATATACAGATGATGTGTATGAAATGTAGGTGGGTGTGCGTGTCTGCGAGTAAGATGTGCAATCCCTCACAAAAAAAAAAGCATAACACAGTGACTTTCTGCTCTGAGAGATATTTAGTAACATGCAAGGTTATGTAACTGTAAATTGTACACTTATCAAATGTTGGTTTAGAGAGGACAACAGTATTGTGGAATTTTGTTCTTTCTCTCTATAAAAATGAAAATAAAACAGAGGACAACCCGTATGTGTCATTGCATTTCCATCATGTTATCCATCATGATAACAATAATTGTATGTAATTTCTTGAATCCCTGCAGGTTATAGAGTCTGAGAAAAAATAACTGTTTTCAGCTTCTAAAAAGCATGTTTGTGTTGGAGGATGCTGGTTACTGAGGTCAGTGGATTTTTCTGTTTTTATGCATCAGGTAGACCCTTAAGAGAATGTTTACACACTGATATATGCTGAAAGTCACCCTTCAGATGATGTTAGCTGGTTTTTATGTTCATCCAGGAGAGTGAGAGACAGAGCAAGGGAATGAAGAGGGAAGCGAGGATGTCCAAATCCTCCTCCAAATCTACTTCTGTGTTTTGTCTCATTGCAGTCTGTAAAAAGATGCTCAGCTTCCAGGCAACTCACTTTCTAGGATGAACACAGAAGCACACACATAAACTTACATTATAAGGTTGGCATCCATCGAACAGCTTTAGCTGAACTGCAAATCCCATACTGACAGCTTCCGGCAGATGCTATTTCCTTTACAAATAGATTATTTTTTTAATCCCAAATTAGAGAAGTGCATCTGGGGAGCAGAGCTACAGACGACTCATCAGCACAGCATTCATTTTATTTGATAGTTTTATTTCACAATGACCCCTGTCTGACCGTATGTGGGGGTGTATGTCTTTTTGTATAACTCCTGACTGGTAAATATCCCCTGGCTCTACAACTGGCTGCCTAACACCGCTGCATACATGTTACATAACTAGACCATCAGACAAAAAAGATGCAGGCTTCTCAGTAACAGGTGTTATGGTCATGTGCCAGCATAGAACAATTCTAGATTACAATGTGTGAATAATGTAAGTGGGTGAACAACAAGTCCAGGCCTACATTAGAGCAATGGACTATAAAAAATATACCACTTCATTTCATAGACAAAATGTAAGTGCAGATCAGTCAATTACTGTTGCGTGAAAGTCTTTTTACTTTGAGAACTATGGCCTCCTAATTTGCAGCCATGCGGGGCTAATACATTTCAGAGAAATCTCCCACTGTGCTGTTTTACTTCCATATCCATCAATGATTCTTAATGGCCATGTCACCCTAAACATCACAGTCATAGTGCTGCAAGTGCCATGAAAATGTTTTAAAATAATGATTTAAAATGATGAATGTGTACAAGTGTATTGATGTGTGTATATTTGTATGAATGGTAAGTTAGCTATGGATGTATGCAGGTATGCGCATATATGTATATGCGTATATATTTGTTGTCTCTAATGCATGCGTACAGTATGTGTGTATTTTGCTTTTTTCTTTTCTTTCTCTTCCTAATTATGCATGTTTTATGCACATGCATGAATGTATATGAGTGGATACATATGCACATTGACAGTGACATCTATGCTTTTACCTTCTGTATTGTTTATGTATGCATTAGGTTTTCTGTTTCAGTGAAGGATAATAATATTCTGTGTCAAGATGTTTAAAATATGAACACAATAAAAATAAAAATTATGAATAGAAAGCTAGTGGTACATTATGTTTGTATTTTTTCCTACTAGCTACATGATGGAGAAAAGTTAAAAGTGCACTATGAGTTCCAGCATTTCAGCACAATTTCATTTTTGTCTCAAACTGTAGGTATCTGTCCTTGATCCACTAGCTGCCTGATCCGCTAGCTGCCTGCCCTGCCTGAATGACAGCTGTGATCCAAGCTGCATGATCCACTAGCTGCCTGATCTGCTAGCTGCCTGAGAGGTGGAAACACTGTATTAGTCAGAAAGTATTAAAATATTGTACTCATGTAAAAGTACTAATACTTTGATGAAATGGGGTGGCAGTAGCTCTGTCAGTAGGGAGTTGGGATGGAACTGGAGGGTTGCTGCAGTCCCCATACGTATACGTATGGTGGTAGACTGGTAGCTGGAGAGGTGCCAGTTCACCTCCTGGTCCCTTCCATGGGCAGCCCCTCACTCTAACATCTCTCCATTTAATGCATGCATTGGTATTGAGCATGTGTGTGTAATTCAGGCCTGCATATAATAACAGAGTGAAAACATAATTTCCTCTTGCGGGATTATTATTAAAATATAACAAGTACAAGTGAAATTACTTATCTGAAACTATCGTAGTTTATTTGAAATGTACTTTTTTCTAAAAGTTACTTAGTGACATTAAGAAAAACTATTAAACGGGCTGGGGATCTCTCCCATGTAGTGAAAATAGGACAAGGGGTCATAAATCCCAAATTATTTAGTTTTTAAATTAAAGAAAAATACATATAAATGTATAAACATCCATACAAATGTATACACATGTAATAACATAACACGTCACGCATGACATATTGTAATTTTTGCTATTAGTCATGAAAACTTTGTTTGAAGTACCAATGCACAAATACTTACAAAACATGCTTCCGCAGATTAGATGTGGAGTTTTTGAATGGTGCCAGTTCAGTCACCTTTGGCAGGTACATGTGGCATTGGATGATGATAGGCTACTATTGGCCTTAACCCACTTGAATTTAACCCTCATGTTGTCCTTGGGTCAAATGGACCCATTTTTCTATATCAATTTTAATTACCCAAAATAACGCACTTTGGCAAGTACAAATCTCTACTTTCATTAATTTTGGGGTATCTTATTCAATTTTATAGCATTTGAAAAACAAATTGAAGTGATTTTGAAATAGTATTGAGTTGACATTTCAGTCTGTGATTATCCATCAACATACAGTCCTTTAATTTTAGTTGAAATAATTCCCAATTTCTGCTTTTCTAACTCAAACGTTAGGTATAATTTCCTATAAATGAGGTTTATTGATCATGAATTCCAAAAATAACTGTAAAACTAAAGTTAATAAGTTAGTGTTACGTAGTGTTTAAAATGTAAAAAAATAACAAATATTGAAAAAGCGTCAAAAGTGTTGAAAAAAGGGTAAAAAAAAGTAAGAAAAAGTTAAAACATCGATAAAAAGCATCAACAAAAGTTTTGATTTTCAATTTTGACAGGAAGACAACACAAGGGTTAAGGAAAAAAACAAACAGTCTTTCAAATGTGGCCAAGGATTGTCGTCGTTTTGGGCAGCATAATTCTATGTTTCAGCTAGCAAATTTATCTATATGTTTAAACAGTACATTTATGTACACACACACACACACACACACACACACACACACACACACACACACACACACACTCCTTTAATTTTTTTAAAGATGGGATGGAGTGATGTCACCTCGTTCCTGTGTGGGCATTCATTCCATAAGCTGTGTGTTTCCAGAGCGATGCTGTTCACCAAAACGCAAAAAGCAGTATTACGCAGTGGAGCGACTTTACTCGTGGAGCTTTGGATTGTGAACTCTGTTCTTCTCACAGTGATATTTTCGGAATTCTGTGTGCCCGTCGGGGATGACCTGTAATGAAGGATTTGCTGTTTGGGGAAATGCATTTGTGCGGGCACTGCGTCATGTGTAGGATACTCTGTTTGCACTGACCGGGAGCGTTACGCGCAACGTATCTCTATGAGTTGGACTGCAGCTCAGCGCACCCAGTCTAAGCTGTTTTGGAAAGGGAAAGGGTGCAAAACCACAACCATGATACGAAAGGACAAATTGGAGCCAGAATGGATTTAACCCAGGTAAATCTTTTCGTGGAAAACGTGTCCAGCAATGAGAACACCACAGACGCACCGCTTGGCTTTCCACACACGGAGGCAGCCACTGCCCTCATCATACTGGTAGTTACTGTGATCATTTCTGTGACCATTGTAGGTAACGTGTTGGTGATTGTAGCGGTGCTGACCAGCCGTGCTCTCCGTGCGCCCCAGAACCTTTTCCTGGTCTCTCTGGCATCGGCGGACATCCTGGTGGCCACGCTGGTCATCCCATTCTCCCTCGCCAATGAGGTCATGGGCTACTGGTACTTTGGAAGTACTTGGTGCGCCTTCTATCTGGCTCTGGACGTGTTGTTCTGCACCTCATCCATCGTGCACCTGTGCGCTATCAGCCTGGACCGCTACTGGTCAGTGACAAAGGCGGTCAGCTACAACCTGAAGCGGACACCTAAGCGCATCAAGTCCATGATCGCTGTGGTGTGGGTTATATCAGCTGTCATCTCTTTCCCTCCTCTTCTCATGACCAAACATGATGAACGGGAGTGCCTGCTGAACGATGAGACATGGTACATCCTCTCCTCCTGCCTGGTCTCCTTCTTCACTCCTGGTCTCATCATGATTCTGGTTTACTGTAAGATATATAAGGTGGCAAAGCAGCGTTCCTCCACCGTGTTCGTGGCCAAGAACGGACTGGAGAGGCAGCCCTCTCAGTCCGAGACCTGTTTCGACCGGAAGGACCAGTTCGAGACGGAGAGCCCCAGTAGCCAGAGCTCCGGCAGCCACCAGCAGAGGCAGGGGGAGCTGGATGACATTGACCTGGAGGAGAGCTGCTGTCCGTCGGATACTAAACCCCGCAGTCATCGCTTTAGTAAGCGGAGAAAGGTGGAGGTGTCAGACCGCTGCCCGCCCCAGAACTGCCGTCTCTCCTGGGCTTCAGCACGGGCGTTACAGCTCTACCCGGAGCAGAAGAACCCAGCTGTGCGACAACAACTGGCCGCGGCCAACAAGACGAAAGTGGCCCAGATGCGTGAGAAACGTTTCACCTTCGTCCTCGCGGTAGTGATGGGGGTGTTTGTGCTTTGCTGGTTCCCCTTCTTCTTTACTTACAGCCTGCATGCAATCTGCAGAGACAGCTGCTATATCCCTAGCGCACTTTTCAACCTTTTCTTTTGGATTGGCTACTGCAACAGTTCTGTGAACCCTATAATATACACTATTTTCAACAGGGATTTCAGGAAATCCTTCAAGAAAATCATATGTGGAACATCTAAACGCACATAAGGGATCTCATTCAGTGGGAAGAAATTATATTATTAGAACTCATTTTTCTTGACTGATTGTTTTCCCTCCCCAAATTCATTTCAATGTAGCCTACTGTCATATTAAAACAAAACAGAACCAGTGTTGTGTGCACTTTTAAAAGTCAATGAATAAAATGAAAGCAAAAGAGCAAAACAAAAGAGAAATATTTTCATTGCACCAGTGTTGCAAACCTAATGCAATACAATGCAATCAGTTATTTAGGCTAATAGACACACATACGTTGTAATTAATGTAATATATATAGGTCATTGTATAATAAGTCCTGTAACCATGCACCTTTAAACGAGAAATATCTGTATTGGACCAATTTATCACCAATCAGGAGGAAAAGAGCTACTTCAGTGTAAATTTGAAGTCACGAAGGTAGGATTCCAGTGCTGACTGCTAGTTCACAGGGGGTGTTTTGTATAAAGATAAAAAGTACATTCATTTGCACCCTATACAAGATATGATCACGGTGATAAGCAGGCAAGCAAGCATTGCCTGTGAGTGTGTGTCATGGAAAAAAAATGTAATCAAATCCTAAAAGATGTAGGTTTATCTTCACGTGAAGAATGTTGCATTGTGGACCATTTCTTACCCCCAAATTTACGTAAGAGTCTAATCTCACACTCCCACCGCATCATCACACCACCTCCCACCAGGATATGCTGAGGCCTGCCTGTCCAAACTCTATTGGAATAATCTATGTTTCATTCCAACACCTCACAATACATCAGTATTTTGTCAGTACATATTTACATATGATATTTACGCAGTCTGATTTCAGTGTCATGGGACAAAAATTAGGTCTAGGTTGTTGCAAATATTACATTTATTGTGTTGTAAAACCGTTTTTATTCTCTTACAAATAAAATGTTACTGGCAAGATGAGAAAATTGAATTCCAGTCGTGACATTCCGGAACGTACCAGAGGAAGGATGCTCACATTTGACACAGCCAAAAATACAAACAGTCCTGCTCCATCAATCTTAAAAATAACATCTTTGGACACGGTTATTGTGAGATAAGAAGAGCTGGACCTCTATAGCATCAAATCTCTGTGGTTCAGAGAGCTTAATATCTACAAGCCAAGCCTCAGGGTATAATCCTCTGCTTTATAATGCTGTAGAAATAGTCCTACAAATTATAACTTCAGCTATCCTTTAACTTCCCACCTCTTACAAAGATATATATATATATATATAAAAATCACAGCAGGAGTACATCTTGTAATTGTATGGGAAAAATATGTATAAAGTTACGACATTACTACAGGTTACATACATGAAAAGGAAACATTGTGGTTATAGTGTATATTTGTACTGCTGATCACTGTTTGCCATACAGCCTCAAACTGTGGTTGCTTCTGGCATGTACTGTAGAGTGTAGGTGAAATGACGAATGTATGATGAAGCTTGCGCGACAAGTTACTGTGCATCGCTGAAAAAACTCTGGTTAGCCAGAAGAAGGCTGGCCAGCTCCATATCAGCCTACTGTCTGCATGGGGGTTCATGGGATACACACACTATTTATATCCTGTTAGGAATGTCTTCAAAGCACTCCTTCCGCTCACTGGTGCCTTGCCAAAAACAATAACCCTGTTTGAGGAGTTGTTGTGCTTAACAATGATCTTTTTTAAAGTGCAAGGTTTTTTTGTGTGAAGTGTGCCCATAGTCATGGGGGTGTTAATGAATCTCATTAAGTAAAACAATAGTGAAGTTTACTTTTACTCTTGACACGCTGCACTATTTTGTACATGAACAGAATTAGTCAGAAGTGTGGCTGGTGAGAGGAAACTTTATCTCAAAAGGGATTCAACAGCTATTGAAACAAATGAACTCGTCGGTACGCGTCACACTCACAGGAGGTGGCAAAATTAGCTTTGTATCTTCATCTTGAAAAATTACTGGGATGAAAGTAACGTTAATTGGAACAACTTAATATTGTGTACATGTTAATTTAATTTCTCGATAGACAGCAAGGCCATCCCTCCTGTTGCATTATCCCAGAAGTGAAAAATGTTCATGCATATGTAATTTTCTTCCTGATAGGGTACTGATTACTATCTGACAATACATGCAACTCCCTTGTTAAATCACACTATCCAATTCAATTATCTTTCTAATCAACTGCTCCGTTGCAGCAAGAAAGGAGCACAAAGCTTTTAATAAGATTTTAATGTTATTTTCAGTCATGTTTAATCTCTCTAGGCATGTCTCCTCACACACTATCGCTCTGTGTCATCTTTTGTTTCAGAGTCCAATAAGAACTATGCGTAGAACAGCATGGCATGTTCAGATTTATCTTCAATTTCACTTTCAAAAAGGTTTCACGTAAGACTGAACAGGGATCCCTCACAATCCATCACTATTCATGAGATAAATGCTCTGCTAATTGCATTTCTATTCAAGACAAAGTTAGTATTGTTTGTTCTCTGTCCTTGAGCCATTTATTTATCCCAGACAGCAAACAAAGTTGAAGGAGAAGCAAAGCTTTGACAGCCCTCAACCTCCCAAATTCTTTTCTAAAGGCTAAATGAAAGCAGCAGACCAACTGGATGGAGTCAACACATTTCCTGGTGTTAGATGTTAAAGGGAAAACTTTATTCAGGCCTTTTTAAAAGGGGAAGAGTGGATGGTCAGAGCCAGCTGCTAAGGCATTTTAGAGTCAGCAGCGGATGCAAGGCTATTTTCAGTCACAATAGTTGGAGATGTGGTTTTAAATGTTTCAAGATGGGTGCAGCCTCTTAGGACGAGAGAGAGATAACAATGCAGAGAGCAGTTGTTTGTTGTCCTCTGCTAAAGCTACATTACCTTGTTTGTCAAGCACAATGCGGCATCTGCAGGTAATTGCTTTTTTCCCAATTGTCTCTAACAAGATAAGGGCTGGAGGCGAACAAGGCCAAAAAGTCACGTCAATCCCAAGAAACTGGAGGATAGATCTGCAGAAGAAGAGCCAGTTTGTCATTATTGAAATAAGCTAGTGTCACGTCCAAGCGATAGTGGGACTGAGCTCACTGCCTCCAGGCCATTCTAACATATTGCCCTGTTTAAAGCTGCAATTCTTTCGCATTATAGCTCGCATAATCCTTGACGACATCTGAAGCACAGCATCGACACCTTGTTTGACAGTAAATAGTTTTAAAAATAGAAATTTCTAATGTTATGGTGAGTAAAATCTCACTTACCTACACAAACACAAGGCCCGTAATCAGACAGACTAGAGATTAGACTATAGACTATTTGTGACCAGTTTTTAAATATGTATGTCTTTAGCAGGAACTACCAGGCTTGGGATTGAGTGCCACAGACATGCTGGGGAATTCAGAAAGTATTGAGAAACAAACCTAACTAGTCTTTTTATGGGATTTGTTTTCAAAAGTTAAGATATAGAATATTGCCTGTCTGATCATTTCAAACTAAAGAAATCCATATGGTAGTAGACCAACAAGCTGATTGAACCAACATCTCTTGTTTGGGGTTGAAAATGTTGATCATGCCAGAGGCTATTAGATGTTCAGTAATTAGAAGCTATAACACCTTCAAACAACTTCTGTTCTTGTAACTAAAGAAACAACTCCGGGTGACAGATTCAGTTTTTCAATGCAATGATTCAAATTAAACAATACCATTACAAAATTATGTGATTCAAATTTAGTTTTTCAATGCAATTATTCAAGTTTAGAAATTCAAATTCAAAGATAAATGATTCAGTTTCTGTTGGCACATATTTCAGCCCATAGCAGAGCTGTTTCCCTCAACTATCTTTCCATTTCAGTTTCAAATCATTCAAGAAGGAATGTGCAAATGATTCACCATTCATCCACTGCATACAGAACTGAACATTTAAGCTCTCTGCAGCTCTCCCTGTGCAAGTTTACCTTGACAATGAAGTTAGGCTTCTGTTATTCCTGAACCTTGTATTGCTTGTTTGTCTTTACACATCAGTGAGATATATTGTATTCATCCCCACACACTATTTCATAAAACATGCTTCATTGGCAGTCTGTGTGAGATTAAATCTTCTTTTGTTTATATCAGGCATTCATAACTGTGCTGCCGATTCATTTTCTAGGGTGATCTTGTGTCCTGTATTGTCACAATCTCTGCTGGAAGGTCTGGTGTTATTCTTGGTACGCTCTACTGCTTCCCTTGTTCCTGTACTGAGGCATATTACTGGGCTGATGGCCTGCTGGACCATAGTGTATTTCTCTTCGCTTTTGTTTTCCATTCCTGTCATGTGTAAAAACACACATCCGTACACCTCCTGCACTCTGCCATGTATTTGCCCATTTATACACATTTTGGCATGGCAGCCACACCATTGAAAGGACACCTATGACCTGTGATACTCTGATATCTACAAACAGGAAAAGCACTGGTCTTACCATTATGTGAAGATTGGTCACTGCTGCACAAAAGGGGCACAGAAAAAAAATAAAACATTGTGGTATGATGCATTAACTATCACCTTTAAAAATAACACCCAACATGTGTTTTTTGTGACAATTAAAAATAAACTCACAAAAGAAAAGCTGCCTACTTGGCACTGAGAAACAGAATTGAAAGCTTTGTTAAAAACGAAAGAATCAACTGCTTGTAATATTATCGAGCCAGAAGAGCTCTGGTGCTGGCACCTGCAGCAGCAATAATTGCAGTCATGAAACTAATGTTCAGAGCCAAGAGAGAATGACTATTAGAAATAACAATAACGGGGGTATAACCATAAGGAGTTCTATCATCATCCAAACACAGTGTGTGTGTGTGTTTGTTTTCTCAGTCTGGAGAGCTCAGCTTTAGTGTTCTTTACTACAGCGGCCCTTCAGTGCATACTCTGCTCCGACCCAGTTTCAATTAGTTTAACAGGTGGGTGTAAATGCTGAGGGTGAAATTAAACAGTCGCTGTGCTTGTCTTTGCCTTGGGCCTCCAAGTTACTGAGTGCACCCATTGATACAGGCACTTCACAGCAGGAGGTATTTTAATCCTGCAGACTTGGAGATGTAGTTGTCATGATTTGGTATTCAGCCCAATAATTCACACTGAATAGGAGCTGCAATGAGAGGTAACAAAGCTTTCAATCTGCTCTTCATGCAGAGTCGACTTCATCTCTGCTGTGTCTCATTATAACAACACTGCAAACTCAAACTCATTAACTCATGTTCATCATCAAAAATATTTAGTGTGCAGTGTTGCAGTGAACAAGGAATAAAATACAGAAAGTACAGGACCAGTTCTAGCTGATGCTCATGCTTTAACTCTTGTCCCCCAAAATAGAATAACATTTGCGTTACAGAATTTATAGGTAGTTGTGACCAATTTTGTATACTCTACACATATTTAGGGGCTTAAGTGTGAGGATCCAGAAGGAATGTGGGTGAACCTATTTTACAATTCTTCTGCTCAACCCATTGCCTATCATCCACCAAACATACAGTTCGTTAGTGATTGCTGGTGAACACAGTGGAGCATTCAGCAGCTAAAGAACCAGATATTTCCCTCAGGAGTTGGTGGAGACCAACACAGAGATTCAATGAACGTGAATTACATTCCCCATGTGGCTAAACACACAACTCCAAATGAATGCTAATGTTGCTACTAATCTGCTACATACCATATGAACTACTTCATAATGTGATAATATGACAGGGTTGAGTTTACATGTACAGTTTACTGTGCTGCCCCCAATGACCCATAAAAAATAAATTAGTGAAGGGTTAAACACTCATCCTGAATAATTTTAAAAGAATTATATATGCATATATATATATATATAATCAAATAATCCCACAGGAAAAAAAAAATCAATCTCTAGTAATAATAAAACAAAATTGTTAATTAAAGTTGTGGTACGCACTTTTCTTTAGTGTTGTTAGACAAAAATTTAATAATATTCTTTGAGATTATTATAATTTAAGTGGTCTGAGAGAAAACTAGACTTCTGCACCTTCTTATGGCTCTGTTTTCAAGCCTTAGATAATCTAACTGTGACTGGAGACTTCGGTCAGTCACAGATCATTTCAGAGAGAGAGAGAGAGAGAGAGAGAGAGAGAGAGAGAGAGAGACTATTGGTTGTTTTGCACATGCATTGCTCATGGGGCAAAGAGAGGACAGGGCGACCTGAAGGGGTCTCATTCTACACATGGTGGGGTTCTTTATTCATTAATACATAAACTATATTTTTGTGGAGCAATCAAGTTCCATTCTTTTTACGGTTTGTGTCCAGTGTCATCTGCGCTCAAATAAATTTTACTTATACAAATTATCCATTGAAATGAAAGACTGAACTGATAAATGATCCCTTTTCTAGTGGGTGGGTCAAGAGCCCATGTTTGGGACAGGAAGTAGAAGAAATGTGAGAAGGATGGAGGAGGGTTCCCCAGGCCCTGACCTCAGTCTCAGTGACCTTAACGCGGTCTAATGAGACTGCACACTCACTGCACACTAATGAGACTGTACACTCACTGCACAAGAAAATCCCCCAGCAGAGATTTGATTTTTTTATGTATCTGCTTTGTACTCTCATTTATCATTGTGTGTGTGTGTGTGTGTGTAAAGACCTGTTGCCCGTAGCCATCAGCCCCCACCCCCTAGGGGTTAGAAGTCCCACCCTTACACAACCATCATGCTGAGGTAGTGAGTTGTCTCAGCCCTCCAACCTGCCCACAACCAGCCAAGCTCAAGAGAGTCATTTTGTTTTCCATCCCAAAGACCTTTTTATCTCATTCCCTGACTCCAAACTATTTTAGACCCCACAGCCAGGCCTTGCGGTCAGCGCTCCCAAGCACCAGAGGAGCTGGACTTTCAAATTGTCGCTACACAGAAAGTGTAGTGAAATTCAGAAATCCCAAGGACAACAGGAAGTAATAAATCAAAATGAAAAAGGCTGATTGAAAGCGATCGTTGAGGAGAACAGCTGTGGGAGATAGTGGCCACTCATACATAATGGAGATCAAAATCCCTCTGAGGCTTCAAAATAAAGCAAGAGGAAATATACAGGAGTATTGTGACGTTAGCTGATGACACCCTGAGGAAATAGACCAATATCCCACAGAGAGAACAACACAAACTAGTCCAAAAGAAGGGCAATGTTTATTTTCATAACCTTTGATCCCTTTCTACTGCATCTAATCGCCTCCATCTCTCTTTGCTTATCCCTCAGTTCAACTATCCTCTTTACAAAATTTAGACTTTGTAGAAAAATAAATTCACATCAACAATACCAATATTCATAAAAAATACTCTGATCCAACTGTCATTATCAAAAGAGAAAAACTCTATAATTTCTCAAAATATTCAAAAATACCCAGTCCATACCAACTTAAAAGGTAGTAATTAGTGCTGTCAAACAATTAACATATTTAAACACAATTAATCACATTTTCATAGTTAACTCACAATTAATCGCACATTTTTATCTATTCTAAATGTTATGGTTATATACTGAACAACAACAAAACGGATGTGTGAGATAAAGCTGTTTTCACACATACAGGTAATTCACCTGTTCCTCGCTAAACGTTCAAATCATTTTAACGTTATTGTGCAACCTTGCTTCTATTTTCACCTGTTGCTGAGTAAGGACATTAACATCACATGGTCCTCTTGAATGTAACTCCAGATTTTATGAGTATAAAGTATGCGCAACGGTGAAGATTTTCTGTCCAGCCCTTGCGTCCCGCACGGGCTTCAACTGCGTCCGCCAATACTGTATATAAACAGTGCTGATGTGCTGGTCAGCCCCAACATCAGCTTTTTCTTTAGCTTAATGTTCTAGGAGCAGGTGGCCCAAACCTTAGAGGACCATGTCTATACTCACAATACATAACTATCGTTCTATTTTGCATAGGCTTCACCCTCTAAGGGCTACGCTATTGGTTTGGGGCAAAGCTGATGTATTCCATGCCACCTGCGACACAGGGCCAATGAACAGAACATAGACTAAATTTCTCCAGATGCACTTTGCAGGGCTTGTATCAGATAGTCATCATTCTGACAAAAACCTGCCATAGTATTGACTTGGCCTAGGTGGATTACGAGGCTCAGTCATAATAGCAGTAGTGCATGATAAGTGGAAAAATGTGAATGATTGACACTTTTTATGCCTGGTTTTCTCTCAGCCACCCTGTGAGCAGGAAGAGGGGGGAGAGATTGCAGGCAAAACACATGCAACGACGTGACGTGATTATAAAGTTCTCCACTCTGCTAAAGACTCTGTCACAGCTAGGTCGTATCAGTGCCATTTAATATATGTTTTAACCACAAAAGAGTTTGTCAGCACCGCCTCTAGTGCCCCATATGGTGCTCCTTCACGTCAGCGGTAGCTGGTGGTTCAGTTATTTGAGAATACTGTAGGTGACTCTCAGCTGAGGACAGAGCACCGTGAGCTGCCGGTTATTTTGGCGGAGATGACGGTTAAGTAAGAATAAAACAACTGGTGTGCTGTTTTGTTTCCGGTCTAGCTAGTTCCAGTGTGATGTTGTCGTTTTTCTAACGTAACTTGTTGTTGCAACAGCATGTGAAAAAGCTACAAAGTTTGCTAGGCAAAAAAGAATGTTAATCTTGCGATAAACAATTTACGCCATTAAAATGGGTTTGCGTTAACGCCGTTAATAACGCGTTTAACTGACAGCACTAGGAGTAATACAACTCATACTCAGGGTCCAAATTCACTTTTATTGACCAGCAGCCAAATGGCTAGTGAATGTTCAAATCTTACCAGCCACTTTATAGATTACCATGGTTTTTTGGCTGGTGGGTGAAGTGAATCTACCAGCCACTTGCATATTTTACCAGCATGTGGCTAGTAAATAGTGCTAATTTTAAACAACCAGCCATTAATATAATTTAAACCCTTCCCCAGACTAGACATCTGTCAGGGTGTAGATCAGAAGATTTATCACCTTGCACATGACAAGATGTCTAAGAGGAAATTGAGCTGAAATTACCACTGCTTCACTTCAAGCAGCAAACCTTTAGCTGATCTGGTATTTGGGGGTCATGTCAATACCCGGATGAAAACTAGTTCAGTAATTGACTTCAGAGAACATCTTATCTACCGCCCGTAGATAAGATGTTTTCATTTTTTGCTTGAGAAAGACAATTACATAGTTTTGTGGTTATCTCCATTTGGAGTTTGCTTTGACTGTGCATCAATCTTTCTGATTCAGAAGAGATGCAGGGAAGCGTAGCAGATTTTAAAGAGCAGGCTCAAAACCCACCTTTTAACTTGGCTTTTCCATGCTCAGCCACACATTAGCTGTATGTATAAGAGAGGGTGTGTGTAGAAGTTGGTGGTGGGTCTGTGGGATTCATTTATGCGATGGGGGTGGGGGGAGCAATTGCTTTTAACTTGCTTGTAAAGCACTTTGTGATACATTTTAAATGTATGAAAAGTGCTCTATAAGTAAAGGTTGATTGATTGATTGATTGATTGATTGATTGATTGATTGATTGATTGATTGATTGATTGATTGATTGATTGATTGATTGATTGATTGATAGCGGAGGAACAATAATGAGTATTTTATATTATTTGGAAAGATTAATTACTGTCCCCCTTTTTCCAAGTTCTGCCTGAATGAAAAAGGAACGAAAACTGCACGCCACACCTCTTTTCATCATATGGTGAGGTTGACATTATAATGTTCTGCTTGAATGAACTCACATGATCTTTGACTAATGCTGCTTTTTTTTGTTGTTTTTCTGAAATTTGATGGTTAAATTGTTAAAAAAAAGCTCTGCTTTCAGAATATTTACTCTTTTTAGGATATCCCATCTAAGCACAGTCTTTCATAAATGGCAGCCATGTCCACTCTGTCACAATTATATTGATAAAAATAATGATTAACGTATCATTTCAGCATGGGCAGACAAATGAAAGGAAAAACGAGTGGAGAAACATAATGAATGCAGATGCTTCAGAGGTGCACTGCATGATACAATTAAACAATTAACACCATCAATTATGCTCTGTGGCATGTATAAGAATGCTAAGCAGGCCCAGTTTATTCAGATTTTCTATTAATATGGCAAGAGAAAAAGAGTATGGTAGGCAAGAGCTTTCACAAAGACTTTTAAAATGGCTAGAGTTTCTAAGATTTATTTATTTGATTAGGACAATGCACATTAATTAACATTTCTGTAAAAGTGCCAGTGTTAGCCAGTCGGCTAGTCCTAGTTACCTAGCACGCATGTCTCAGTAGGAACATTGAGTAAAGTGACATCTGCATTTAGTAAATTCTGCACATTTGGTGACTGTGATGCTTGTGCATTTCTGCGACATGTAAGAAAAAACAGAAAAGCAGCTCTTCCTGATGTTCTAATCTGTCAGTGCAGGTCCACATGTCCCCTTTCAGCGAAGGGTCAGTGCAAATCAATACAACATTTTTCACCTTCAGCCTATGATAAAACATTTATATATCCTGGGAGTGACTCCAAAGCTGACACAGTGTTGTGGAGATAGGTCTGGCAATGCAAGACTACTTTCATGATAACAATGCCCACATCCACAGGGCACGAGGGATCACTGATTGGTTTGATGGTAATGGAAATTATGTGACTCATATACTGTGGCCTTCACAATCACCAGATTGATTAAACAACTAAGATGTTTTGCAAGGTTTTTGACAGTGTTCTCCACCACCATCATCAAAACACCAGTTGAGGGAATATCTTTTGGAAGACTGCTGTTTTTGAATTTCGTAGAATCAATTGTGAGGCGCACTGAAGCTGTTTCTTACGAAGAGTGGTGGGCCATCACCTTACTAACACAATATGTTAGTTTTCCTTTATTTTATCACACGTTTGTTCATTTCAATGAGAGCATGTACAAAAGAAAGACAGTCGAAATACCCACAATTATACATTATATTACCCTTTTACGGCTAGTTTTCATTTAACAGGAAGTGAAAACCAGCATTGTGCTTCCTCATCACTCATACTCTAGATTGGGGTTCAGCATTGTTCAGCAAGTAATCCATTTTTCTGCATTTATCCACATTTAAATGAGAAAGGCCTTGTTGAACTGCTGCCAGTCTATAAATGTGGATTTCAGATTGTCTAGCCCCTGAAGTGGGGCACAGCAAGATTTATGTGTACTTACCATCTGTTGATATTTTCAGACTTTTTCATGTTTCATCTGCCCACTTTGTCTGTCATCATCAAGTTTTGCTGCTCCTGCTGCACAGCTGCACCTCATCATCTTGTTAGCTTTTTAGTGCATATATGTGGTCAGTCTGTTGTTTGACAAGTGATACTAATAACATTAATGTTGGCTCTGGTCGATTCAAATGTCCCAGTAATCCATGATGGTGTGACATTGAGCCAGCATTAACAATACCAGGACCCTGAAACTGAAGCAGCTAAATTAATGCAGACATTATTCATTTAAATTGTTTATACCAGTTGTTTTCCTACTGGCACCTTAGTGAAAAAGGCCTATTATTTGTAAGTGCATCTATGATAAAAAATGGTCTGATCTCATATATTAATAGTAAAAACTTACAAAGTGATAAAAACAATGTAGGCCATTGTACACACATTATAATATTATCTTGAAATGTCAGTATTTGCTAAACATGTTCTCCTGGTTGCCTGTAGTGACAGCCTGCATGACAACCTTTGAGTAAAGTGCCTTTTACTACCCTTGCCATCACGTCTGAGTAATCTGCGTTTGGGTAATAACCATTGACTGTAAAATTAATGGACAGAGCATGTGTGACGTCACCCATTGGTTTGTGGAGATGTGCTATGAGTCGTTGCCGTTATGGGCGCAGCCATCCTGGTTGTGTATGTGACGATTTTAGATGAGCAGAAGGAGTGAGGGAGGAGCTGCTTACACTCTACGTTACACACTTTCACTGGCAATCATATCATAGCCATGCCCTAAAACCCGCCTTGCTTCATTGACAATTTTAAATTCACTAGCATGGACCACGCCACAACCATGTGTTAGTTAAAGATTTAATGAACAATATGAATGTGCAGATGAAAATTATGAATGTCCAAAATTGATGTGGATGTCATCTGAAGGCTGGTCTGGGAGGATGTGTGATAACCGGGTGGAAGAGACTCAGGGTGGGGGTTCTGTCTCAGAAGCAGTTTTCGCCCAAATAGTTTACAGACCCCCAAAAGTGTCAGATTGTGTAGAACTTAGTTGTGCGTGGCTTGACTGAGATCGTTGAGATTGTTTGTGAATGTAAGATCGGTATGCCTGGGATGACCAGCGGCCTGGGAACTGAATGGTTTGGTGGCAGATGCTTGATCTGGCGACTGTGGATGCTGCGCCGATGCGGAAAGAGTGGCTGGAATAATGTTTGGGTGATGTGGCTGAAATGCAGAGAATGCTATTCAGCGGTTTGTGAAAACGGAGTCAAGTGGCCATTTTGAAATAGTTTAAAGTGGGCGTTGTGGAGATGCCTTGGCGGCGTACCTGGAGCCGATGTATTTGATTAGTGGCTCGTAGGGTTGAAGTAGGAGTTGAGGTGGAAGATAATGGGAAGGAAACTAAGTGTGAATATGAGAGAGTTTGAGGTGTGGATAGTGATGTCTGATAAACCGGGGATGATGAGGAGGATTTTAGACGGATGAAGTCGGTGCAAATTCTGCGCCCCTCAAAAGCTGGAAAAGCGTTGAATGGAATGAGCATGAGTGATGAAATTGCGGATGGACGTAACGTCCAGAGAGGGGGATGGGAGCCGATATTTGGCTTGATGTGCGTTAAAGCAATTCCAGCTAGTTAAGTAGGCTGAGAGAGTGCTGGGCCAGACTGTTGATGACGGCGTCTTGTGATGTGTAAGAAGTTTCTAGGCTGGTGTGTTAGACAAAGAAGTACAGGACATGGAATATCAAAGGAGACCGGACGCCGTGCCAGATCACAGAATTTCGAGGGCTAAGCTAAAGCGAACCATGACCCCCGCAGCAACGGAGGGAGCTGCGCTGGGTACAGCAGAATGACAAAGTCCACATAGAAAAAAGGAAAGGCTGTGGACAAGAAGCCACCACGAGTGCATCTGCACACCCCGTCTAAGACAACGTTAACGTGGAAAGAGGAGACGGCAGCAGACGAAAGGTCGGACGAGAAGGAAGTCGCTTACAGAACTAATCAAAATGGCAGAATTGAGATACCGAAGGAGGGTGAATAACAGGCTTTTGGAGGGGATGTGGGGGATGAGGAGGGGGGTAAGGATAGACCAGTTGGAAAGAAGAAGGCTAAGAATCGTTGGGCACGATAGTAGACAGGTCCCCTGGAGCAGCTGGATGTGGCACTGGGATAGCAGGGCGGCCAGCTTTGAAAGGGAGAGAGCAGAAGCTGATTGGCCAGGAACAGCCGAAGGAAGGGTAGAGGAAGGGCTGAAGGGATGAAGGATGTGCAGGGGGTTGTGTGAAGCCTGCGAACACAGGGATGAAAAGGCAGAGATCGCCTGAGACACAACAGACAGAGGGATCAGGCACATGGGGAAACACGACCTGACCAGAGGGAGCAGGTGAAGCGTGCTGTGGCTGACGAGGCCTCGAGATGTCAGACAAGACGCCATTGGCCGCGGCCAACGCTGGCAGGGAACACAGAAGTGCTGGAGGCTCGGAGATTGTTGCTGCAGGGGATAGCGATGGAGGCTGACGAAGCGGGCTGAGTGACCGAAGTCGCGGAGGCCAGAGAGAAATTGACAACATGCGAGCTTTTGAATTATTAGAGGCGATAACAGTCACAGTAGAATACAATAGATGCAAAGTTATTTGCTGGCAAAAGTGCGGCAAAATGAAAGGCAGTCAATAATACACTAACGGCGGGTGACGGCTCAAAAGCGGAAAAAACGGCGCCGTAGGAGCTCCGCATAGACCTTACAGACTGAGGGGAAGAAGCCTGAGAGCCGCTGGAAGCTGAAGCTGAGGCTGCTGGGAGCCGCTGGAAGCTAAAACCGAGGCAGCTGGGAGCCGCAGGGAGCCGCTGGAAGCCGAGGCTGAAAATGTTCATCAGAAAAGTCAAATCACTATTTTTGATCTTACCCTTGCTGATTGTCATACAGTTTCAACAAACATCAACCTCAGTATAAGAAATGACCAATCACTGACTGACTGTGTAGTGGAGGAGGTTCAGCACACAACAAAACATGCAAAGGGCTTAAGCTGTTGAACATGGGGTTGCTAATGGGCCGAATAGTGCAATTCAAGATTAACATAATGTATATACTGGCACATTGCTAATAAGCATGATCTATGTCAGAAGGCACCCGTAATGAATACCCCCATGGGCCATTATTATTTCTCAAATTAATTGAAACATAGTCTCGGGAAACTTACAAAGCAATATATATATTTATTGTGAACCAATAGATAACACATTTGCATGCACAAAGGAAAATATGGTTAGGGCTGATCACAGTATGGAGGCATGGGGGGAACCTCTCTGATCTTCTTTTGTGTACAATTTTCAGTGTGTAAAACACAAGGAGATTTGCTCTGATGGGTAAACTGGGTCCTTAGCAAAAGAGAAATAATATCAATATAGAGTAAGTGGAAAAGGAACCTCTACTATGGAAAAGGAGAGAAAATCCATCCAGATATACTGTACATTAGTAAGTAAAAATGGTCAGAAGTGATAAGAAGAGCAAAATGTTACTTAATAATTAATTAACTTAATCTTTAAGATTAGTTTCTGCACAGGGTAGACTGGCATGACAATAACCTTATTATGTTGTTGCAAAAGTGAATGTAGGTCCTCTGCTGACTGCTGGCTAAATAAGTTACTACTGGGAACCAAACTATATGAAGGGGGAACAGGTGCAGAAAGGGGGCACCCTGCTTGCTCCAATCAGCAGGCAGATGGTGAAGTAAAGTTCATCTCACAGCAAAGTGAGGATGGTAAAAGAGAGGCAACATAGAAATATATACAGAGAGGCAGATCTGCCAACACACTCAGACGATGAGTAAATGTGGGACTAACAGAGGAGGAGAGAGGATTTGTGTGGAGGATTATAAAGTTCAGTGATCACATTTTTGGAGTTGTTTAAGATTATGCAGCCATATTATGTTTATAATTTATTCTCTATTATAATTTGTGTGATGACTTGCATCATATAACAGACACTGGTTATCAAATGTATTAAAACATGTGGGAACTAGCCTCAATGTCAATCGTTCCAACACATCTATCTAGACTGAAATATCCCAACTATTATATGGATTGCCTTGGAATATTGGACAGACATTCATGGTCCCCGGAGGACAACACCTTGTGACTTTGGTGACCTTTCTTCTAGTGCCATCTTCAGGTCTAAATATAAATGTATCCAACACTTTGGATTATGACCCAAAACTAATGACATTCCCATCAGCCTCAGCTGTACTTTGTGTTTAGTGCTAATTGGCAAAGGTTAGCATGCTAACATGCTACACCAAGATGGTGAACATAGTAAACCTTACTAGCTAAACATGTTAACAGGTAACAACCTCACAGAGTCACCAGCATGGCTGTAGACTGTACTAAGCTTTAGCAAAAATGTCAATAGCTGATTATAAGGTAATACAAGAACATTATGGATTAATTAAGATAAATGCGCCAAAGTACATCATACCATGTTATTTTTGTCAAAAAGACACCAGTGGAGCCTAGGGTATCACATTGATTTTAAAAATGTGACCTTTAGTTAATGTGCCCTTATTACGCTGATCTATTTTAATTTGTTAATGAAGCTGAATGTGTGTTTCAAGGTTCGTGTTGGTTCTGACCTTTAATTATGATGCCCTAATAGGGCCAGCACTGTTTTCTTCTTCTTCTTCTTCTTCTTCTTCTTCTTCTTCTTCTTCTTCTTCTTCTTCTTCTTCTTCTTCTTCTTCTTCTTCTTCTTCTTGTCCTCTTTATTAACTTGTGTTGTCCTTAATTTTATAAACATGTGTTGTTGATTATCTGTTCAATGGTTGTCAAAACATTTCAGTAAATAACAAAAACGCTTATCCTTATGGTGACACTAAAGGAAATGTTGGGATCACCAAAGTCAGTAGAATTCATCCACTGGAGACCACGATTGTCAGTACGGAATTTTATAGCAGTCATCTACTAGTTGTTAAGATATTTCATTCTGACCACATTGCTTACCAAGAGACCAACATTGCAAGGCTTAGAGCCATGCCACTGGTGAGGCTAAAAATAATAGTTTAACAGTGTCCATATAACAAAGTTTATTATGATATGATTCTGTGTTTACACCCACCTTGACACCATCTACAGCACACCATACTCTTCATTGCATTGGTTTTCTTCTACATGCCATCCAGTTCTTTGTTGACAGAGGTGAGGATTCGTGTCACACTGCCTTATTACAGTGATGGGTCCCTGTGCTCTACCTATGAATTATGCAATACTCTTATGGCTTAGAGGACATTGACAGCAGTGTAGAGATTCATAACATTGTATCCCCAGTATCCCTCAATTCAAAATCCACCTCCGATGAGGGTTGCTGTTACAGCTTGAGAAGCTTACCCAGATTGTATTTGGTTTTCCTGCAGATGTAGCTGATGAACTATTAAAAACCAAGGTTGGGGAAGCTGACTAGGGGGCCTTCTCATTGTTAACCATAAACCCATCAACAAGCCTTTGTAAATTGTCTAAAACGATCTACGCTCTGAGTAAAGCGCTCAAAGCTCGAACTGTAAGACTGTAACTTCAAAGCAGAAGAGTGCTCACCTAAAAGCCGCTTGAGTTTATATTTTCTTTTTAACAGTGGAGGGAATAACTGTGTTTATGTGGTGGGGGGTAACTTGTAGTGACAAACCCACAGAAAAGTATCACCCTAATCAGTACTTAGTTAGTTTTACGGACCATTTTAGCATTTTTCAGCTCATTGTTTTGGTTTTATGTGTCACAACTTTCATCAACCTTCATTCCAACTGCAGCAAAAAAAACTCTGAAAAACCTAATGTACCTAATCAGTGCCAAATGGCAAACAAAGTGAACAAAGTGAAGCATTTGTCAGCTAAAGATGTATGTTTTAGGAATTGGCGAAGAGGCCAAAACAGACCTAAAAGTAGACTGAGTATTGGATTTACATTCAGTATGTGGCATGAATCCGAATAAATGCTAATGTTGTTCCATGTCTGCTGGGTGTGTATATCAGCAACACTTAACGTGTTCCCTATATCAACTTTATATGGTGATACACAGCAGTGTTCTGTTTCCAGCTTGCTGCACTGCCGTCAAGTGGCCCAAAAAAGATTTAAGTAGTGTTTTCAAAAAGAAAATGCACTGTGTAGTCTTGCAGCAAAAATATTATGCTTCACATGCTTCACATTATGATTTGCATTTAGACTTGACTTGCATTAAAATATCCAAAACTTGATTGTGGTTATGTTATTTAACATAAAGAAGATAAACATTTTCTCTTCTCTCTCATATCCACATACCCACAACACATCACTGTGCTTAAACATCTGTGTTCAGTTAGAAGGAAGGTTTCAGTGGCAACTGCATAACTCCGAGACTCCAATTTCAACAACAGCTGAATGTCTGCAGCACGTCTCGCTTTAATCTAAAAGACTCCACCTGATCTGTCTCTGTCATAGTTAATGAAGTCTACGTGCAGGGGAGTGTTAACTGGAAAATAACAGAATGCGACATGTTGCTCTCCTTCAGCAAGAACATGATTTCCTTCTCTGAATATGGAAAGTCTTGCGTTCGTCCTCTATTGTTCTCATAGATGGGGTGCTTTACGGGCCCTCAACCTGGAATCCTCATCAGACCTAAAGCATCTCCAGATTTTCCTGCATATCAATTATCTGGTCCGATACTATATATCAGCCTAAGTGTCACAAATTTCAAACCTTTTGGCACTTGATTATTAGTTATGTTGGCCAGGGTTACTGTCTTTCCTCAGCACTCCAGCTAAGCTTGGACCTGTACGTTGATTTAAACTTTAAACACTCAAGATCTAATTTTTCTTAATTGTGGGACCTTTCTCATCACTGTGTCTGCTGAAAGCTTTGTTGATTTCACAAGTTGTCTTATAACAGGCCCTTTCAACTGAATGTCAAAAGTATGTGGTTATCCTTTTGAGGTCCCATGACATGGTGCTCTTTGGATGCTTTTATATAGGCCTATATATATATATATATATATATATATATATATATATATATGGTCCCCTAATACATATATGAAGTATGTGCAGAATTACAGCCACTAGAGCCAGTCCCACAATGAGCTTTCCTTAGTATGTGCCATTTCTGAGTCTGTAGCTTTGAGGGGGGGGGACTTTGCTCATTTTAAAGCCATGATGTCTCTCTGTCATGGGTGGGCCAAATTCTCTGGGCGGGAAAAGCAGAGAATAGGGAGGTAATCAAGATTCCAGATTGGCCCATCTGAGCTTTCATTTTCTCAACAGCAGAGCAGGATACCCAGGACTCGTTTTACACCTATCACCATTTCCAGCCACTGGGGGATTAAAGGCGGGCTTGGGGAACTCAAAATGAATGTTAAAAAAACTCATAAAAGAAATTTACATGCCATGGGACCTTTAAATTTAACCACAATCATCAGAGAAAAGGCTTCTTCAGAGAAAAAATATGTTTTGACTGTTTTCATTCTCACCTGCATGTGATTCAGCTGGATGAAATTGATGAGACAAGCTGCACAGACTATAGTGTTATGGGAGGATTAAGCCAAAGTGAAAACCAATTAATGCAAATAAAAACAAACTGTAAGTACATATTGTATAAAGAAGTCATGTGTGCACATAAAAATTCACAGATACAACCAACCATGTAGGCTTCTATACATAAACAAATACATCTCAGACCAGCTCAGAGCAAGACATGAACATCAACTTGTTGGTGTCAGAACTGAAAGTAAACAGAGACACAAAGCAGCTGGTGGAGCAGAGCAGAAGGAGCATAGAGGAGCTTAGATCAGAGTGCAGGCCGCCTCCTCATCCTGACAGCACTCCCATATGGACATGCTAATGCTGCAGCATCTGGGCTACTGTCCAGTGTCTGGTGTGTTTAGTTCACACAGTTCCGAGGGGACAGATGTCTGCTGTGTATGTGTGTCATGGGAAAAAACATAAATTAAAGCCTCTTGGTGTCCTCTGAGGTTAAGGCAGAGAGGACAATTGGCCCAAAGCACCAGAGCTCCAGGGTGCCCAGAAAGCTCCAGGCTTAATGCTGAATTTTGTTTGGGAATATGTATTATTTAAACACAATAATAACTGGCATAACAGTACTCCCTACATACTGTTGAGGCCCTGTCTGTTTAATCAACACATCAAATCTGGGGTCAGGTTGTATTTCAACATAGAAAACTGTACACATTGCAAAGAAAACAGGAGAAATGGGAGTACAACAGCCGTTCTGCAGCTAATTTCTAGCCCCAGGGCTCCAGGTAGCAGGTCAATCCATGATTAAAAGGACAACTCATGGCTCATGCTGGTTTGAAGTGAACACCAGACTGAAAAGCAATGCCTCACTGCCCTCTTTGGTTGAAAGTTTCAAATCCGTTGCACTTCAGACTGCACCCAGCATCACTGTGTGGTGCAGTCAGAAGTGTGCTCTGTTTTCACCTGCAATCATACCCAACAATGATGTCCTAGTGTCCAAAGTACACCTGTACATCCTGAACACATCCAGCAGACACAGAGCGACATTTGTATTCCTTTTGAGTCGTGTTTCTGACTCCTTTTATCTCTGTTTGGTCTCCACCAACTCCAATAAATAAATAAAATATCTGACTCTGTAACTTCTAAATGCATGTTTGTGTCTGTTTGGTGCTGGGAGTACAGTAGGTTGTTGGTATAAAAATACTTATTAGAGCAGATTTAAGGACATTATTTAGTCAAAGGCTATAGGATTATTTTAAATACCTAACTTATTCAAGGAAACCTATGCCAACATTGGGACACCATGCAAAATAAACAAAGAACAGTTTTGTTTTAAGGCCACAGGACAAACCACTTAGCCACCCTGCTTTTTATGTATTTATTCTTGCAGCCCAATGTTCTCTAAAATGCAGTCAACTACAGAGTTCAGTGTGGTTATTATGTCCTCCGACGGCACCTTGCTCAACAAACAAACACATTGGCGCCTCGTACACTTCAGTCAATGGTGCTTGTTAGGATACGATGCAACACACAAGCAAAAAGAAGCTATAAAAATGGATAATGTAAGTTGGAAAATGTAAATGACTATAACTATATATCAATGAGACCAAACAATGACTGTCACCACGGTCTTACCTTGAATGATGCAATCCTTCAACCAATCCGCGATACATTATGTCAACAAAATCATGTGACTAACCTTAGGAGGTTTGGCCACTGTCCATAAGAGCATCCAGGTGAGACCATCACTCAGACCATCACCACGGTCTTACCTTGGATAACAAGTACCATCAGGGTGGCGAGGAACAGAGGACTCCACCCTGTTACAACTGCACCCAGCAGCCAAGATAAGAATGGCAAAACCCAACGGTGCAGTGGATGCCACATTTAATCTGTAGAACCTGGAAAATATATGGGGAGCAACCCATGTTGTTGCTGCACAGATTTCTGAAAGAGGAACTCCTCTAAGTGCAGCCTAGGAAGCAGCCATGCCTCTGGTCGAATGGGCCACCAGATTAGCTGAGAGGAGATTCTGCTCAGAATCGGCTGCAGCGACAGTGTTCACAATCTAGTGGGATAAAGTATTTTTAGACACAGGGAGCCCCAACTTTTTGCTGTCAAAACAAAGAAAGAGCTGATTGTGAGAGCGTACAAGCTAAGCCCTTAGTGCCCTCACCGGACATAAAGTAAGCAGGCTCACATCCCTCTGTGGAAGAGCTGAATCTAGCTGAAAGGAGCTGAACTCAATCACTTGGTTAAGAGTCTGTAGGTTAACCACCTTAGGCTGAAAAGAGGGATTCGGCCAGAGAGACATACTAGTGATTTTAGCCTTTCATCTCAAACATTCGTCACTAATGGATAGAGCATGCTAACCCTCTTAGCCATGAGAAAAGCTGTTTTGTGAGACAGAAACCTAAGGGTAGATTGTTCTATCTGTTCATGAGGAGCTTGAGGCTCAAGGCCTTCAGCACCAAGCATAGCTCCCATGAAGGAGACCTGGGGGACCTGTATGGACGCAGTCTAAACGCACCTTTAATGAATTGGGACACCAAGGGATGTCTCCCCACTGTAACACCACCCACAGTCTTATGGAAGAGGGATACAGCAGAAGTGTACACCTTAATAGTGCTAGCCACCCTTCCCGACTCCAGAAGTGACTGAAGGAAGTGGAGAACAAGTTAGACGGAGTAGGTGGCTGGATCCTCCTGCATACTGCGACACCATCCAGAGAACACCCTCCACTTTTGGACATAGTTAGAACAAGTGGAGGAAGACCTGGCATTACCTATAGTGTGCAGGACCGCCTCATCTAGCCCCTGAGCGAGGGACTGGAAGGGCCAAGCCCAGAGCTGGAAAACTGCCATATCTGCCCCTCCACCTGAGAAAGCAGGTCCGCTCTGATCGGCAACGCCCAAGGCTCTCTGTAAACCAAGCGAATGAGCGTTGTAGGTCCGTCAAGATGGGTAATCTAGTTACGAGCAGTGCAGGATGCTAGCCGTCATGCAAAACGTAATACCACGTTGACTGCAAACCACTGTTCATATTTATGAATAAAACTTTTCCTTATAGCTCCTTAGAAGCAGACACTAGTCCAGTTTGCTGCTAACAATGACTATGAAGAGCCAAGCAGCAGCCATGAGCCCATACATTACAGAGCAGCCAGGTAAGATTGCTCATTGAGTGACTATTATAAGAACTAAAATTAACATTACTAATAATCAATGATGCTAGACGATTCACGCTAGGGAAAACTTACTTGACTTAATCAGAAAGATTTGTAAGTATGAATTTTTTTAATGTGATTTAGTGTCAGAAGCAGAGCAAGTAGTGTACAGTTGTGGTCAAAAGTGTACATACACTTGTAGAAAAGCTGTTGTAACAGTCTTGAACAAGTTCAAACATTTTTCTGTGATTAGTGACTATATAATCATTTTATGCCCAAAAACAGTCATCCATTTGGTTCTTTATAACTAATGTGGGACTGCTGAATAATGTACCAAAGCTCACGAATACATAAGGAATAGGGTTAAAGTAATATGAAATATTACACAAATTTCTATTTATTCTTTTATTTCATTTCAAGGTTTGGATATCTGATAGATTCTGATATTGTTGATCATCGTTGTGTTTTAAAGATGTTAACTATTATTATGAATCTACATTATGAAGCAACACTTATTGTGTTTGCACTGAATTGGAAATTATATTTTGAAAAAATACACTGAATTACAAGGCTGTAGAGAACAGCGTGCTATTGCAGACTTATGTGCAGACTTATGTATGTGTATTAATATAGTCAGTTGTGAAGTAATGTGGGCCAGTCTAAGGCATGAAACTCCAGGGATGAAAATGAGTCCCACCGGCCCTGACTATAGTTGTCAGTGCATGGTGTGCAGTGTTTGTATCTGAAAGAGAAAAAGGTGTATTATAGTCACATCTTTATAATCTTTAGCCCCCAAGGGAGGAGGCCTGGCTACCAAAACGTGGCCCCGTCTCATGAAACAGAAAAGGTCATGGTGCATATTCCACAGAGGCAGATGAGCTAAAACACTAATGACTGCTGACATGTGGTGGAGCTGGGTAAAAGAGAGGAGGAGGTAGGGGAAGGATGCAAACAAAACAAACAGGATATATATATATATATATATATATATATATATATATATATATATATGTATGTGTGTGTGTGTGTGTGTGTGAGTGTGTATACCTGTCACATTCAGTGACATTTTGGGAGTCAGGTGTGTTAGGCCTCTGCTGCTCATTTTCCTAATGGGATAGCATTTCTTTAACTCACTCACAATGAAAGGAGAATATTTTTATTTTCACAGTTGGCAGCATGAAGCCATATACCAGATAACTAGTGTCATTTTAACTCACAAGTGTAAATTCTTCTGCATCTGATATGCCATGAACTTTGAGTCAATTGTGCAGGTCTGAAAAAGAACTCATTACAGAAGTCAGTTCTTATATGAACATAAATATAAATAACATTGACACTAACAGTCATTGTGAAAATGGATGTGCTTCCTGGAAATAACACCTTGCCGGTTTATAATGCGTTTATTCAAGAACACACATGAGTTGCCCACTATCACAGTAGTTTACGCACTAGCAAAATTACTCAGGCTGACGTTTAATTATCAGTCAGTGTGGTCAGTTAAGGCCCTGACATCACGGTTGGGCATGTTGAGTGGGGTCACAGCTGGGACAACGCTGATGTCAGTGTGGTGCAAAAGACTTGAAGCTTTCACTCAAAAGAGTTGACAAAATGCTTTTCAGACTGATGTTAAGTTACTTTGGATTAAATTGGATAACCACATACATATGTGAATAGGCTTCTTGTCAAAACCTGTTTTTTTTATTAAAGTTAAAGAGAACTGTTTGGGACTCAGCAAAATATTCTCATGATGAAAGACAGTGATGATGAGTTTTTCTCCCACTTTCTTTGTATTAGCATTCTAAACTCTGGTCGATTTGGGAAACATCCTCCAAACGTGGGATGAAACAAGGTATGTATATTTTAGGCAGATAGCTAAAACACTAATGACTGCACAGGTGGAGCTCTAGAGGAGGAGGTAAGAAGGATGCAAACAACACCAATATATATATCATATATATATATATTATAATATATATATGCAGTGTGTTTGCTGTGTGTGTGTGTGTGTGTGTGTGTGTGTTCCTGTCTATCCCTGTCACTTATAAATAAAGGGTGTTAAGCCCCAAAAAATAATCTTTAACTCAACAATGAAAAAAATTTCATCACACAGCTGAAGCCATATTTAGATAACTAGTGTCATTTTAACTCAAGGGTGTAAATTCTTCCATCTGATATGCCAAGAAATTTGAGTCAAGGCAGGTCTGCAAAAGCACTCACACTTGTCTTATATGCTTATAACATTGTAACAGTCATTTAAAGGAATGCCAATAAACCTTGCCGGTTTATAATCGTATATTCAAGAACACACATGTTGACTATCCAGAGTTTACGCACAGCGCTGTTCAGGAGGGTCTAATTATCAGTCAGTGGTCAGTTAAGGGAAATCTAATTTGTTGAGTTTGTCACAGCTAACAACGCTTTCAGTGTTAAAGATTAATTCCAACAATTGTTCAAAATATAAAAAGATCAATTAGTTACTTTGAAAGTATGAAGAAAAACTTTCCTGATCATCATTAATAACTGTTGAAGATCACTGAGAGTTCCTGCTAATCCTTGTCATCTGCACATTTGTCTGTGTCCAAAAGTGGTCTTCAACATTTTCAACATAAAACAAGAGAAACATGTGTGCTGTACATGTATTGCATAAAAGTGAGTTGCATATTAAAGGGTGCCTACAATAATGTGTAGGGCGGTCTAAAACCTTTATACACACCTTTTTAGGGCATAGAATACTAAACTATTAAAATAGCATTTTAAGTGTTGGCATGGTTTTATATATCACGTTTTAGTGATAAAACATACTATTTTAAGGGCTACTATAGGCCAGTAAGCATAGCATCAGCGGGGATTTATATTTGGTAATAATTTTATAGATTTATAAGACTATTTTAAACTTAAAAAATTAAGACTAATTTGAAAGCCCCCCCCTGCATTGACTCTGATGAGTCAATGTTGAATGTCATGTTGTTGCCTTAGAGCACAATCTCAGGAATAAAATAAAGCCTACGATCAATAATTCCCCCACCCCACTTAAAAATACTTACTGTATATGCACCAGATGGTCAAAATGGTTCAGCAGTTCCCCTGTGTGCTTCTCATTCTTCTCAAAGAAAAACAAAGTGAATTCATTAAATTCCTACTGCATAATTGCCAAGAGCATAAACAACATGTTTATATCAGCTAAAAGTCACAAAATGCTACAACATACTCAATAATTATTTCTCAGAGATGAATGCAGAGCAAATTGCACTTTACAGCATATCACACATTGATGTAATTTCACTGCCTCCAATACATTAATGGTTTACATACACATTATTGTTTAATATTCTGAGAGTGGACCTTATGTACACACTCACTTTGAAAACGTCAAGCGAGGCATGTGCACATAACACCGTGACTCAAGACAGCTATGCAATAAATGTGCTCGAATAAACCAAACTTCATGTAAAAAAACTTTGCTATATCTGTCATTTAATGTAAGAGAGTTCTACTGCCCCCTCCCTCCCATTATGTCTGTTTGTGTTTGAGTGTGTCTCAAAAAGACAAATAAAAGAAACAAAGTGCTCAACAAATCCTTTGACTATAACAAACAAATCTCAAGAGCAATCGGTTTTCTTGCCAACAAAAGAAAACTCAGTTTGGGTGGAAAAGATGTGTTGTGTGTGTCATTAAAATCCCCCCTCCTCAATCTCTGTTCTCTAAAGCTTTGCTCTCTCCATCTAGTGCACTTCTAGCATCTTTTTTGTTGTTGTCATGTCTCTATCAGCATCCTGCTGCGACAGCCCAAAAAGCCTCAGCTTATATTTCAATGAATATGCTGTTTATGTGTTTATTGCTCAGACAACGCACTGGTGCAATCACTGTGAGGTTCAGGGTGTCATCAGTGGGTATACAGGTGGGTAAGGCTGGGACGGTTACTGCATTACAGCAATACCGTCACGTGACGCCTACCGGGATCTGAGCTCATCATCGTCATCACCGCAAAAAACCTTCTACAGGTAACGTTTACTACAAGACACGGTAGGAAAGGCAAAGACTTTTCTGTGTTCTCAGCTGAGAAAGACTCATTAACGGTACTGCTGCAGTGTTTACCACTGCACATTAGCCTAGCAGCTAGTGGAGTGTCTTTCTGTCCATAGCTTTATCCTGATTAAACAACATGGTTGAATTTCAGCCTGCATGCATGTTTCGTAGCCTAAAACAGAACGGCTTATATTGGTAGAGACAGCAATGAGTCTGCGAACTGTCGGGTCGCCATCTCTGCTCTCTTTCTGCACAGCTGCTAGACGAGCTGCACTCTGCATTGTCGGCAAACTATTTGATTTACAGTTTACTTTATTGACAAAAGAGCTGTCTAAACTGTCTGTGGAATGGATCAATGGAGATGAGAGAAAACATTGTGGTCCTAAATGACAGCAAAACTCAAGAAGGACTAAAATGGAAACACTGTGCTGCAATCTTTTTTTATACGCAACATATGTTGATGTTGATGTCAATGTTTTTTCAGGGGTAACTGTATTCACTTTATCGACAGTACTGACAATAGATAAAGCCATTGTATCTTAAGAAGCTCTAGCTCGTTGTTGTATTGTTCACTTTTAACTCACTTTACATCAACTATGCTAACTCTTTTTCCTCTGTTTTTACTTCTTGTGCAACCACACGGGCACTGACATCACCCACTTAAGGCACCCTGCCATTCTCGCTCTAACTTACGCTACTCTCATAAGAGGATTGCGGTTAACTGCCATATCGTGGTGATACACTGCTTCTTCACTGCTGTAAGAAAAAAACTATTCCATGACAGTCCTACAGGTGGGTGAAGCAGAGCCCTATCCTCACCTCTTTCAACAGTGACTCCTGAAACCTAGATCAGCTTATCTCCAAACCAAATAAATAGAATATCTATCACAGAAAATTACAAAATGGCACAGACTGCTTATACAATTCCTTTCTGTCTTTAAGCCTGCCTTCAAGCAAGATCATTTATGCTTTCGGTTTATGCAAATCCACTTCTTTATCTCAGCCTTTGCTATCAGCCACAACCCAGTGGTGTGATGCGTTTCAGAGATTCTAAAGATTCAGTTTTACATGCATCTGGACCACAATACCACTCTCTTATCACGTTTCTCAATTTCTGTTACCTGCATTCATTTTAATCCTCTAAATAGTGCCATTGTGTTCATTCTACTTCTCCTTCTTATCCTTTTTTAAATCCCCTATTCAACGTGATCTTATCTGCTTTATTTGCACTTTGTTTTGCAGTGATTAAGATCATGATTTGGAAACTGATTATTTCCAGAAACGAAGCGACGTGTTTCCATATGTGATGTTGTTCGTGACTCCAGCCCGCTGAAGCACACAGTCAAAGCCAAATGAGTTCATAAACAGACTCTGACATGCAAGGTATCATCTGATGGACATGTGGCTCTGCCAGTGCTCATTCAAAGCCAGGTTAGGAGAGATTATGCATGTGCACACACACACACACACACACACACACACACACACACACACACACATGCACACATGTCATTCCTCATTGGAAACCAAAACAGGTAGGTCCCTTATGCATTACCCATTGCACACAGCCAGGCCACAGTGCAACAGGAACCTGTCAATTAAAATGGATTAATTCTGCACTTTGTGCACCTACTTCAACCCGCGAAGGAGGGGAGGGAGGGACAGCATAAGACAAGGCATCATATTAAATGTCATCATGAGTGCATGTGAAAACAATCATAGTTGTTCACCAAGACTCAGGACCACAGAGTGTATATGTGAATCAGAGAGGCTGCTCAGTGTCTGTTGTGTAGTTTCATATGTATTCACAGGGAGTTTTTGGTGCTGACTACAAACTGGAAATTACTCCATTTGGGGTTGTGCATCCTCCCAAACCCTTTTCTTCATGGATATATTTTGAGCATCAAGATGTGATGTTATTTACTTTTTATGACCATTGTTTTGCTCAACCAACCCCATCTATTTTTTGTTTTATATTAGTTTTTTAGAGTTGCTAGGATGCATTTCTCAATACTTGAGTCACTTTTTCAAAACTCTTCACAAAGTGAGCACAACAGAAGTATTTGTGGGCTAAACTGTGGATCATTTATCATTGCTTTGGCACAAAATGCATTTAATGACTACATCTTTCAAATGACATTCACTCTTTTAACTTCTCACAACGCAACAACTGCCAAAACTCTATGTACCTACAGGCCAATTTGCACATGTTAACATGCTATTAAACTGTTAAACTTAAGTTCAAAACAATAACATAATAAAAAACTGAATAAGACAGCAGTTTGCTACATTTCTTCAGTAATATTGTAACAAAATATATTTTGAATCAAAAAATGAAATGCTATGAAAACAATTGGACAATTGGACTAACCACAGCTGATTCTCATATGGCTGAACACCTACACATATTTTACTCTTTCAATTTCATTACAAAAGGAGACAACCTCAGAATTATTTTGTATTGTGATGTAAACATGGACCCAGCCAGAGATGGAGAAGTGGCAGAAAGAGGAAGAAGAGTAGCTGAGAGGGGACGACAAATTCATTTGCATGGTGGAAGAAGAAGAGGAAGGTTAAGAGCTGTAGTCTCCAATGAGATTAGAGCTACTGGAATTGATCATGTAATCAATCATGGTCTCTCAGTGAGAGAGGCTGGTGAGATAGTGGCATCTATCTAATGATGTTGATGTGGTCATCAGAAACAATGGCATAAAACTCACTGAGATTTGTCACAGAGTCTTGGCAGATAACGTTACTATTGAACATATTCACAGTGTAAGCATAACATAACTATTTCTAAAGTCCTGAAAAAACATCAGGTCAGGATGAAGCAGTTGGATACTGTGCCTTTTGAGAGGAACTCTGAACGTGTCAGGCAACTCAGGAACCAATATGTCCAAGTAAGATCACAGTACTGTAAAATACAGAACTATTTTTAGACAAAACCAAACACACACAAAGGCATACATTTTTTGGTGATATATACTACTAGAATAGCCTAACTCTTATGTTATATTTATTTTAGAGAGTCATGGAGATTGAAGGCAGACAAACACCCCACATTTTCATCTTTGTGTATAAGATGTGATGTGGATAAGAACCTGTGGCCAAATGCAGAAGACCGAGTAGATAAGCATTCCTATTGTAGCTGTATCAGTGGATGGTATAAACAAATTCTTGTATTTTGGAATTACTACTAGTGCAAATAGACAATATACAATATATTGAAGCATACTGCATTATGTCTGATTCATTCCAGTAACATATATTGCAGTGAATTTGAAACTGTAGAGAGGTGTCCTTGTTTTACATAAGAAAACGTTATATAATGTTGTATAATGATACCCGTTGTTAGTGTATTTTAGGTCATTGTTTTGTAGGGTACAAAGTGTGTTTGTTGGCTGTCAACCTTTGCTAGTGTTATGGGAGAAGGAGTTGATTTGATGAAGTAATTTGGTAGTTTTAGTGCATCGTGAATGTGAAACGAACAGCTGTGCCGAGCTGAAAGTTGGTTAAGAGAACTGTGTTAAGAGTTTTTAAAAAGTGACCAAAGTATTGAAAAATACATACTAGCAGCTGTAATTAGCAATAATGAGCAATTACTCAGCAGAGCATAAAAAACGTATTTGATACTGTCTTGTATAACATTTGTTGTTTAGGCGAGTATAAAAAAGATTTCCATCAATAGATTTAGGCATATCACACCACAAGCCGGTCACAGTGGAAAAAAAGTCCTATTTTTGGAAAGAAATAATCAAATTTCCCACCTAACCAGAGCTGCCAACAAACTGTCAACAAGAGGGAGAGAGGGACCCTAAAAAGCAACATGCTTAGACTGAAAAGAACTCACATCTCTCTCTCCATCTGTCTGTCTGAATATCTGCATGGAATACACCAACACAGAGATAGGAGTGATCTGCAGTTTGACTTCATTTGTTTTCAAGTGGCGGTGACATCAAAAACTGGACCCGATTGACATGGATTTTCTTCTTATGTCATTGTTTTAAAGTATAAAATATGTTTAAAAATGATTGAATGGTCTGTATTATTTGCATATACTGTGTGTGTGTGCATATATACATACATACACACACACATACATATATACATATACTGTATGTATATATATATAACATTTGCATTTTGTATTTAATTATCTTATCCTTGTACAAGTACAAATAACAAGTAATATGTACTTTTGCACCATTTGGAAACATCACCACTTTTTTTCCATTCTAGAAGTGAGTGAGATGAGCAGACTGAGAAAGATCAAGTGGTCTACCAGTTGATCCAGTTGAATGAGGAGCACTCTGCTGAGTGCTGACAGACGCTCGAAGATATTACAGCACTTCACACGCTGCTGGAAAACAACAACACTTAAGACAGTAGAAATTCATGAGAGTTAAGGCCAAAGAGCACTCAAATTGGCAATAAAAATTACATACCTTTTCAGCGTATGGTCATTCAAATAGAGAATGACTGTAATGTAGTAGAAATGGAGCATACTAATGCAACCTAATGCAGGATTCTTCCAGTTTTTGGTGCCAAGCTGAATCTTGTATGCAAAATTGTACATACCAATCCTGCAGTTAAAAAAAACAATAACTAACAAATTTTTCTTCATCTTAAATGCATTGTATACGTAGGCTACATTCTGACACCATATCAAACAGAAACAGAAAGTTGGCGTTGGGTTGGAATTGTTTTGTGAACCAGTAACGCAGCAATATTATAAAAAAGAAGACTACTTCTACTACTAATAAGAATACATGTTATGTATAGAGCCCTTTCAGGGTACTCAAAGACACTTTGCATATAAGTTAAAATGATCACAGAAAACAACAGTGTAAAAAGCACATTATTCAGACATTAAAAGTATTTCTTAAAAGGTGACTTTTGTATGTGATTTGAACATAGGCAGATTGGTGCATTCTCGGTTGTGTTTGGAGAGAGAGTTCTAGAGGGAGGGGCAGCTATGGAGAAGGCTTATAAAGGATTGTATGAGTGAGGAGAAGGACTTTGTAATTGGATCTGCTGTGGGACAGGGCGCAGGTGGTGGTTCATGGGAGCAGAAATGGGTAAGCAGACAAGCAGCAGAGTTATGGATGCACTGGAGTTAATTTAGGCAGCAATGCAGAGGATAAATCATAAAATAGTAAATAGTCAGAAAGATTTAAAAGCAGTCACAGTAGATCTATGGCAGATGGGCACCACTATAGTTTTACAGTACAGTTTTGTTTTGTGACTCAAACTGTAAAGAGGCAAAGAACAAAACTAGTCGACCTGAGAGGCCAAAGATGACCGCAAGGAGTTCACTTATATAATCTAGCTCCAAGCTAGGTGGGGGGGTTGAGCAGCAAACAATCACTGCACTGTATATCTGCACATCATCAGTGAAATTAGTACCAACGGAAGCATATACTGGGCAGTGAGAACAGCCATTTCAAGTTAGCAAAACTCATCATTTATAAATGTTGGAAGAGAACCAGATCAAGGAAGACTTAAAAATAAGAAGGCCACCGTCTTAATGTGTGAAGTGGAATCAGTAGTACCGTAGGTTGGTCTAAGAGCTAATACAGAGCACTGTCCTGAAGTAGCACCCTTCATTTTCTCTGAACCCACTGAACCCAACAACTCAAACTTAGCATGAAGTTATTACTTTGCAGTTACAGAGAGCACTGATACATGCATAGTATCACTCAAATCGTTTTCAAGATTCTAAATACAAACTTGCAGCAGCAATGATTTATTACTCTTCCTGAAATGTGACTATTACTGTAGGGCAAACGTTTGTATCTAAACTTAGCACACAAAGTAAGGAAATTTGTGTTTGATAGATCATTCAATGCTTTTTGGTAAAACATCTTATACTGTTGGAAAGCCTGCTTGGTTCTCTTTCAAATAGTGTCACATTTGTAAGAAACATGCATTTGTGGGATGAGCAGCAGAGCTGAGTATGTGGGTTGTGCCCATGAAAAATTTGTCAAATCATCTCTGTCAATGCCAAACAGCTTTCCTTTTCTTTGCTGTTGTTACTGACTTGTGTTTTGAGCTTCTGGTACCCCCAGGTGCTGACAACCAGGTGCCTGATTCTGCAACCAGTGGCAATCCCATATCTCCACAGTCTGGGACCAAGGCTCCCCCACAGGGCAGGGTTTATCAGAAACTACCTCCAACATGTGGGAGTGGAGTGGATGGAAAAGCCTGCCAGTAGTCCTGACCCCAACCCCATTGAATACTTGTGGGATCAGCTTGAGCATGCTGATTGTGCCAGAGTGACCAACACAATCATGTTTGCGGACTTGTAACAAATGCTGGTTGAAGAATGGGATGCCATCCCACAGCAGTGTGTGACCAGAGGGCTATTTCACAAAACCAAGATAAGGGATTAAGCCGGGATTTCCCAGTTATCCTGACTCAATTTAGCCTTGACTCGGTTTTACAAAAGCAGAAGCACCTAAATGCACCTTAAATTATTTTAGTTGATTCATTTTTTTGTATTATTTAACAACTATAATTTGGTAGGATTGTTCAATTTTAAGAACATATCCTAATTGTACAATCCTCCCAAATTATAGTTTTAGTTCACTGAACCAATAACTATTACATACATACATGTTTACAATGTGCATGAAATGTATCACTTAAATATCTTTATAGTTTCTAGATTTTAGAGGGCAATTTATTCAGTGTCTTTCTTTTCTATGTCCAAATACAGTATACGAGGGAGCAAAGCATATAATATGTGAAGAAGGAAACTCTTTCTCTTTAAAACATTTTTTTTTTTTAAATGTGAGAAAAAGTGTGGCAGATAATAGCGGACCGACTGAACGATGTCTAAAAATATACATTTATGAACAACTGCTCCTAACTGAAACCATTCAATGCTTCACTGAACATTTGTACGCTTTGCATCAACAGCAAGCAGTGGAAGTTAATTTGACTTACCTGTAGGTAATTTATATTTTAGCCCATGAGTGAGAGGGAGAAACAAACTAAATGAAAGAAATATTTATGCATCATATTCTAGAGTTGTAGAAAATTGATCTTCATGGTAAATTTCACGAGTAACATTATCTTCTGCTTACTTGCATTGAGAATAATTTTAATAAATTAATAAAATTTATGCAAATGATTAGTAGCCTAATCCTTGAATGGTATGATTATGATGGTTTCAATTCAGAGCAGTGGTCAGGAAATGTTTACAGTCATCCCTCGCTATATCGCGGTTCACCTTTCACGGTTTTGCTGCTTTACGGATTTGCATCGTGCGTTGTGTTCTGCATTCTGCAAACATAATCAATGGTGGCATGTCGGTTTATAAGAATCGTTTTGCCCAGACGAAAAAAGAGCGACAACAACTACCGATAATTATGTTCTTCTCTCGAAAAAACACACCTGCCCGCGGGATTTAGAAGAAAAAAACGCTACAGAGCGAAGTCAGGATGCAGCGGCTCAGTCAGAAGAGCAGAGAAATACACCTGAGTCACTATTTTTCCTACTGTACTTTGTATTTTTTTTCATAATCATTTTTAATTTTCTCCCGTTCCAATGACTCTGGTCGCGGTGGGGGTGCTGATCTCCGCAATTTGAAGCCTTCAGTTCGTATTGATGATTAAAATTATTATTTTACAGTATAGTAGTTGTTTGTAAAAAAAACATTTATACAGTACTTTTATTTGTTAAACAAATGCTTGGGCCTGTAAAAAGGTTTTGTTCTTTGGTTTCAATGTATTATGGAGTATTTCATTGTATAATAATTGCAAAAAAAAATAAAGGTTACTACTTCACGGATTTCGCCTATCACGGGTTCTTTTTGGAACGTAACCCCCGTGAAAAACGAGGGTTCACTGTATTTTTTGGCTACTTATTCAGTCGGTCCGCGATCTTCGGAAACGCTTTCTCTCGCTGTTTCATTACAGCGGCTGTGTTTCTTTTTCACAAATAATGTGTTTCATGTTACCATACTTACACGATAAGCTGCTGCTCAATATTTATAAAGTATGTACAATGCGTATTCTCCAATTTAGCATTAATTAATCTGTTATCAAAATTGTGGTCTGCCGTAAACGTGCATCTATCCAAATTACTTCAGCCTGGCTCGACTTAGTCGCTCCTCCTCAGCCTGGCTTGGCCTTCATGAAAAGCACCAAGCCAGGCTGCAGAGTTCAGACTAAGTAAAGCCTTGCTTCATTGATTATCCTGGATTTATAAATTATGCTATTGTGAAACAGCCCCCAGGCTGGTGACCAGCATGAGGAGGAGGTGCCAGGCTGTTGTGGCTGTGTATGGTTCTTCCACACGCTAATGAAGCTCCTGTTTGTGAAATGAATACATTCTTAAATGGCCAATATGTCTTGTTTCTTCAAGCTTCAATCATCCAACCAAACGGGTCAATGGCAGAATAAGCTGTTTGGCATTGACAGAGGAGATTTGGCAAATGTTTCATGGGCGCAACCCACATACTCAGCTCTGCTGCTCATCCCACAAATGCATGTTCTTTACAAATGGGACATTATTTGAAAGGGAACTAAACAGACTTTCCAGCGGTTAAAGATGTATTGCCAAAAAGCATTGTTACCACAGAGAAATAATCTACACTATACACAAATGTCCTTACTTTTTGTGCAAAGTTGTGTGCGTTAAGGACAACTGTGATAAAGCGGCCATTTATTTGTTTCAGATCTTGAGGATAAACAAACACATTGTCCTGCTTCCCTTTCAGTAATTTGATGGATCATTTGGTCTGTGATGTGTATCTTTCTGTGTAAGTGTTTCCAGGTTTTGCTTAATTGTGTGCATGTGCATGTGATTAGAGGTCTATCCACAAAAACAAATGAGCTGAGACAAACTCCTCCATGACTCCTGGTCACGACAAAATACAAGTGAAGAAGACAAGTTCACACAGCTGAGACTTTAACCTGACTAACTAAATAACAGACTACAATAGATTAACTTCAACAAAACAAGGAGTTATATTACACTGGTCTCTTAAAAAGCATAAAAGACCTGGCACATTGTTGCTTTGGTTATCACATGCTGGCAAGATGTGCTGTGAAAAGTATAGTTTTGCCAAGATTCATGTTCCTGTTACAGAAAACACCAAAGAATCACAGGCATTTTTAAAAGAGTTGTCTCTTTTAGAGAACTGAACAAATGTTCATTCAAACAAAAGAGGAACGGTGTATCTAAAGAGAATGAAAGGAGGACAAAACAGTGCCAATGGAAAGTTTTATCCAACATTAAATATCTTAGTTGGAAAAAAAGTATGTGAACCTTTCAGTACATGGTACTCAGTACATGGTACTGAAAGGTGGTACTTACATTTTCTGTATGGCTTTAACCATTCTTTTGTAGAGTGTGTGTGTGTGTGTGTGTGTGTGTGTGTGTGTGTGTGTGTGTGTGTGTGTGTGTGTGTGTGTGTGTGTGTGTTTTAGTTCATTGTCTTGCAGCATGACCCACCTTTGGTTGAGCTTCAGTTTACAAACCATTATCCTGACTTGTCCTGTAGAATTTTCTGGTACAACCCAGAATTTATAGTTTTGTCAATCATTGCAAACGTCCCTGGTCAAGAAGCATTAAAGCAGCTCCAAACCATGTTACTGTCATCGTTCTTAGTTCTCAGTTCTATTTTAGACTCATCCATCCACAAAATATTCTTGCCTTCTGGTTTGTTCAGATGTAAACTTTACATAGGCAGCAGTGTTCTTCTTGGAGAGTAGTGGCTTTCTCCTTGCCATACTGCCATTCACACCATTCTTGTTCAGTATTTGTTTGATAGTGGACTCATGAACATTGACATTAGCCAAAACAAGAGAGGCCCGTAGATCCTCAGACTCCTTGAATATTACTTGCTCTTCGATGGATTTTTGATTTGGATGGATTTAACAGTGGTGTTAAATTTTATCAAAAGTAGATTCATGAAGGCCAAACTCTTTGTAAATGATTATCCTTTTCCAGCCTGGTGAGCTCAACTGAATCTCCTTCAATCGAGGCATGGCACACTTCCAAGACCAGACTTTGATAGTAAAAACCCAGGTTTAATTTTTCTTTCAATAGGGCAGAAACTTCTAAACTCACACATGGGTGTCATCCCATTGATCAAAACCTACGGTGGCCCTGAGAGGCCACTGCACTGCAACTTAAGAAAGCACATGCAAATGGACCACAACACATTAAGAAAACACATGCAAATTGCCAGGGTGCAATTTTAATGTGGTACGACATTTAATGTTGGATGATCAGTTTGCTAAATAAAGTTAAGATAAGATAAAATTAAAAAAACTAATTTATTGATCCTCAGAGGGGAAATTAAGGATAAATGAATAAGTATATTTTTTGGGTATTTTTTGTTATTCTTTTACAGAAATTCTAAAGGGTTAAAAAACAGCACTCAACCTTAATCAGGACACAAACAACCTGCCGTTCACCACTGCAGAACTGAGTCTCACTGAAGATAATGGCTTTAACAACAGCTTGTTGTGAATGGTACATTCCACTCTGTGAGAAATCTGATGAAAGCTTCTCTTATCTTAATTGTAACACTGTTTTCTTTCCTGAAGATTTATATGTGTCAACCAACCTTGAGCTAATCCTTCTGTCCATCCTGACTCTCTTTCTAATCTTACTACATGTCGTCTCACATCAGCAATTGTTAGAACATGTGTGTATCCTTGTGTGTCTCATTAAACCTTTAGAACATTGTGAAAGGAACCCAGTTTCATTGCTTTCAGAGTGAAATCACAGAGGTGAAGCCAGTAGATGATAGAATACGAACCACAAAACCGTTGTGATCGGATTGTTTGAAACAAAGCTGTCAACACTGCTTTACAAAAAATGAACCCATTCCAATAGACATGACATCAGCAGTCCAATGGATCCAGAAAACATGACTACATCACACATTTTTCACATTCACATCTTGTAATTCTGCTGCCTAATGTTACATTAAAAACACATTGACATTGATAAATGTCTTTTAAATCTGTTGGCAGAGTTTAATTCTCTCTGTTGAGCTTCAAAGACACTTTCCAGCTATCCCGCAGTAAAAGTCTCTGTCACACAGGTCTGTTGGATCCGTTCTTTTTGGTTAGCATGCTCTGGCACCCATCAGCTAAGTCTTTAAGCCCTGCTCTGCTGTTGGTCCAAAGACAAAACAATAAACCAGAGTGTACAGAATGTTCACTCGACCTGCTGTGGCTAACGGACTGATTATGTTTTTTTTGCTAAAATGTTTTGGCTCATATACATTACATAACCACCTTCTGTGTTTCTGACTTATAGCTATAACAACACAGTGTTAACTTTAGCAATTGTTTTAACTGATCTCCCAATGCAGACACATGCAGTAGTGGATGGTTATTTGATGATAAAGAGAGTTGCAGGTGATGTAAAAACATAGAACGATTTCCAGGGGCAGGAGATGTTTTTTTCATGTTGATTTTAAGTTGTTTTGTAGTCCTGCTCATAGATATTGCCTCTCTCTCTCTCTCTCTCTCTCTAATAATAATGTACTAACTTTAGCAATTGTTTTAACTGATCTCCCAATGCAGACACATGCAGTAGTGGATGGTTATTTGATGATAAAGAGAGTTGCAGGTGATGTAAAAACATAGAACGATTTCCAGGGGCAGGAGATGTTTTTTTCATGTTGATTTTAAGTTGTTTTGTAGTCCTGCTCATAGATATTGCCTCTCTCTCTCTCTCTCTCTCTCTCTCTCTCTCTCTCTCTCTCTCTCGCTCTCTGTGTCTTCACACTAAGATGCAATATTAGCCATGTTTGTTTTGGTTCAGTTTAATTAAAGTCCCAGGAAGCTCAGTCATCTTCAACACTGACCAAATTACAGCGAGTAGTCGGGGCAAGAGGACCAGATTCAATATTATCTGGCAGAGGCCAGATTACTCTTCACTTTTAATTAGAGAGTTAATCATTTTCAGCTGGCAAAACACAACTCAACCATCTCATAAGCACCGGGTCGTTGAGTTGATAGCACTTCTTGGAAGTGTAATACTGAAACCATCAATCATCTCAGATCCTACAAACACGTACTGAACTTAGGTTAAGTTTTTTGTCTCATGTATCTGTGTCTTTTCTTGCGTTCATTAAACGTGCCAGTTTTTTGTACACATCGTTCATATAAAAATCAAGAATACATTAGAATACAAAATTATATAATTCTAGATAAATGATGGGAAATTTGGGCAAATGCACGTAATATACAAAATTGGCAAGCTATATATATATATATATGTATTTTTTAATTAATCAAAGGTATAAAATATTTGTAACATACTGTATGAGTGTGAAGTGAGAAGCTTGATTAAAAATGTAAGAATTATAGTGACAAATGCATACTAGAGCTAAAGGTAAAATTTTAATTGACATGCTTTTTTGTCTTGTATTATTCTATCTGGAAATCCGGCTGCTGGGCTAATGTTTTCAACTTTTCCTCTTTTTACATTCTGGACATCATGATTTCCAATCTGTTATGTGGTTGTTAGATTCCTGATGCAACCTTCTTTTCTCACTAACTTCTGTTTTATTGCATATTTCTGTTGTTTAATATTTTTGATATAAAAAAGTGAGTTTGTTATAAAACAATTGTGTTTTTTTATCCCATATAATGCAAATAAAAAAATGTGTCCTCTGTTTCACTTGTTGTTGTACACAATGTTTAACCACTGGCCGTGGAAAGCCTGAAAAAACAAATCAAGAAATCAAGCAACACATTATGCAAGATTTATTGTCAACCCAAAGCTTGAAGTATTTCCCAACACAGCCAAAATTGCACATGGCCCAGAGGTTAGCACAATTCCAAGTGTTATTGTATCCTTTACTTTGTGTATATGTAATTCTACATTTCATCAAAGCGAAAAACCTATTTATCAAAACATTTGAAAAATTGAGGGCATTAACATGATGCTGCATAGTTTCAAATAATGGTAAAAAATTGCTGTAAATCAGGATAATAATGCTGTTAAACTTCCTGTTTAAACAAGAATAAATTACACATTATGTGAATGCATCTGACAGAAAGTATGACTGCATTAGCTGGCGTTCAGTAATACCGAACCTGCTGTTAAAACGACCTTCACTACCAGCCTGCAGGCAATAACAGCAACAACAACACAAAGAGCATTAACACACGTACTTTAAATCAACCATCCACTTTGCCCTGCAGGGAGAAAGCTTACTTTGCCCTAAAATCTCCTCTCTCTCTTTCTCTCTCTCTCTGAGAACTTTTCAAAATGGCCAAATACCTCTGAAACCATTGAAGTGATAAGAACCTTTCCAACACACATTTCTATCTGCATGCAAAAAGGACAGCAAAGATAATAGAGCAGATTTTATAATAACGCAGCTATTTGACACTTTAGGTTGAACAGCAAAGGAAGGTTTTAGTAATAATTAAAACAACAGGACAAGTCAAGACTGAGTCAAGACCAAGTCCAAATGAGAGACAGTTAATATTAAGACAGAAAAAAGAATCCTCTTCAAAACCACTTACTTACATTCAGAATGTATGTACTGTGAGAAGAGTATATTTTCTATTTTAAGATGATAATTTTGCTTTATTATTTGTAGCAATTAAAGCAAGTGCAGAGTAACATGCTATATGATCAAATTAAGCCAAATTATTTACATAAAATATAAAATATAAATTCTTCAAAAGTTCAAATTCTTGAACTTAATACTTGTCCTGAAGAATTCATTGTACAAAGTGCTCGCTGACATTGTGTCTGTGGCCAAAATGAAAATGATTGATATCTGATAATTGAGGTATATGAGGCAGCCAGGCGTATATCAATCTCAATGCCTGCTCTAGATGGATTTTGAATTAAACTAACACCTGTTTTCTAAATGTGCGCACTTCATCAATGCTTTAGTTTTGAGGGAAGTTACTTTAGAACAAAAGCGTGTAGTGATGGACTCGGTCAAGACCAACTAGACTATTTGGTGAGTCCAATGGCCGAGTCAAGTCTGAGTCCAAAGACCAACAAGTCCAAGACAAGTCGGAGACAACAGAAAATTGTCTTGTTTACTACAGCCCTGTAATTGCGTCCATATGTGTAAGTTTAATTTAAATTTTGAATATCCTCTAAACAGGATTTGCTTGTTTTAGCAGAGAGAGGTGACCTGGATTGCACCGAGAAATGCTTAAGCCGTCACCTCTATTACTATTTAACAAGCTACCTTACCAGCTGGGACTAATACACCTCTTCTAATGATACCTCTTAAAGCACAAAGGGGTTTTAGATATTACACTTTACAATACTTTAATACATTTTGCTTCACTCTACCATGGCCATCGAGGTCTGATTCTGTGGTAGTATGTGCAGGCATGCAGGTCTATCACCGAGTTGTATCAAAACAAAGGTTCTCATTCAAATGCACCCTCACAACTCTGTTATGCATGGCCATAGCTTAGTTATTAGAAGAACAAATGCAAACACATAAAACAAAACGTGCATGACGTGACTATCACCATGCATTAGTGGCCAATTGGATTTGTGGCAAAGTAAAAGTACATTTGGCCCTGTAGATGAGACTGAAACAGAAATGCAGCATTTTCTGCAGGTTTGGGTAAACATGTTCTCCCAAAATGCCCACACAATGCTAACTTAACCGCCACCGGCCATGTTTTTTTCATGAGAGGCTGAATGATAATGGCTCATGTTCTGTTGCTGTGTCTTGCTGTGTTTTGAATTTGACACAGCTTGAATTTGTGGAACCTGCATGAATTGATAACTCGATCATGTAGCAAATCCTGATGTCTTAAGCTACATGCAAATCATTTCATTCACATCTGGCTGAGTCTTGAACACGTACATTCTATAGTTTCCAACATAGTTGCAGCTTTTTGTTAGCACAGAATCTTTATAATGTATGTTATTATGTTTCTGAATAGAATAAATTGATTTTTAATAATTTAATTATACTTTAGGGCTACAAAGGTCATGGTTACCAAGTAAAAAAGTGTTTTAACGTAAATTATTTCTGCATTTCACCACTCTTTTCTAAGACAATTTTAGAAGCAAAGCAATTTTTTTAAAATTCTTCGTATACTTAATTCTTCGTATACTGTGATCGCTTTAGAAAGTAATCTGGATTCATTTGCTTCATATTGCGTTTTGAAGTGCGTTTGCTATAACATTATTCATAATTATTAAGTGATATTGTAAGACATATGAATTAATCTAATGACTTTGAAATTAAAGCTATTTGTATTTATTGCTGGAAGAAGCACAGTAAAAACGTTGGTTTCACTTTACCATAGAACTCTTGTGTTGTTTCAGCAGTAATGATGTCTCTTAACCATAATTTTGATTAAGTGTATTGTAATCACTTTGAGAAATACTCTGACAACATCTAACACAACAAGAATAAGCTGCTGATAAATTATTGCTGCATCAGCACCATGGGTAGTGAAGCGAAATGCTTTGGAAGCAAAATCTAAGGGCTAGAGGGTTGAAATGGTTCATAAAATTAGCTATTGAAGAATGTGGTGTAAATTCAGCCCTACATGAAGCAAGTTGTGCCCAAACAGCAGAATTACATCACTTTTGAATCTCTTAAGGGATTAACTTCACACACACACACACACACACACACACACACACACACACACACACACACACACACACACACACACAAGATTGATGTACAGTAAGAAAACAGATTCCACCAAATAGGATCACAAAAATGGAGAATTTCACAGAAAAAAATGAATTGCAGAGATAGTGAAGAAAGGGGGCCATTTTAGGAGCATGTATTTGAGAATCAGTGAAAATAATGTGTTAATTTTTATCAGATAATGTAGTCACTGTAAGTCCTTGGGCGCAAGGGCTTAGCAGGACCCTGCTGGACTCCAACACTGATGCAAACTCACTGTCACAATAATTCCCTTAAGAATCAATGAAGTTCTATTTTTTCTTAAACTACAGCTCTACATCAGACTCAGCAGGGTGATGTAAACTCTGTCGGACGGCCATGTCTGGTAGCTACATCTCATTTAAAAAACGCAAGCTTTAAAGAGCATGGGAGGATCAGAGGAGAGAAACAAAGCTGCTTTTGTTGAAACAAAGTGTCTGGAGTGTACGTTTGCAGATTATGAAGTCCTTGAACAGGCAAAATAAAAGGACATATGTACCTACAAAAAACTGTTCTTTCAAGTAAGACACACAAGAATGAATGAAGCCTTTCTTTTTGGAAGTTCTGAACACCAAGCTGCAATTTTACCAACAGAGACAAACTAGTTATTAATTTAACGTGTACTTTCAACTGTTTGCAAAGTGCTCCTCAAAGTCTGACACCTTAAAAGTGAAATTGTACTTCATCTTAATATATATTTTTATGTTATGTGTTTTTATTTACTTTATCACCTTGATACAATACCCTATGTACAGTACAGGCCAAAGGTTTGGACACACCTTCTTATTCAATGCATTTTCTTTATTTTCATGACTATTTACACTGTAGATTATCACTGAAGGCATCAAAACTATGAATGAACACATGTGGAATTATGTACTTAACAAAAAAGTGGGAAATAACTGAAAACATGTCTTATATTCTAGTTTCTTCTAAGTAGCCACCCTTCGCTTTGATTACTGCTTTGCACACTCTTGGCATTCTCTGGTGAGCTTCAAGAGGTAGTCACCTGAAATGGTTTCCAAACAGTCTTGAAGGAGTTCCCAGAGATGCTCAGCACTTGTTGGTCCTTTTGCCTTCACTCTGCTGTCCAGCTCTCCCCAAACCATCTCGATTGGGTTCAGGTCCGGTGACTGTGGAGGCGCAGCACTCCATCACTCTCCTTCTTGGTCAAAAAGCCCTTACACAGCCTGGAGGTGTGTTTGGGGCCATTGTCCTGTTGAAAAATAAATGATGGTCCAACTAAACGCAAACCGGATGGGATGGCATGTCGCTGCAGGATGCTGTGGTAGCCATGCTGGTTCAGTGTGCCTTGAATTTTTAATAAATCCCCAACAGTGTCACCAGCAAAGCACCCCCACACCATCCCACCTCCTCCTTCATGCTTCCAGGTGGGAACCAGGCATGTAGAATCCATCTGGTCACCTTTTCTCCATCGCAAAAAGACACGGCGGTTGGAACCAAAAGATCTAAAACTTGGACTCATCAGATCAAAGCACAGATGTCCACTGGTCTAATGTCCATTCCTTGTGTTTCTTGGCCCAAACAAATCTCTTCTGCTTGTTGCCTCTCCTTAGCAGTGGTTTCCTAGCTGCTGACCATGAAGGCCTGCTTCACACAGTCTCCTCTTAACAGTTGTTCTAGAGATATGTCTGCTGCCAGAACTCTGTGTGGTATTCATCTGGTCTCTAATCTGAGCTGCTGTTAACTTGCGATTTCTAAGGCTGGTGACTTGGATGAACTTATCCTCAGCAGCAGAGGTGACTCTTGGTCTTCCTTTTCGGGGGCGGTCCTCATGTGAGCCAGTTTCGTTGTAGCGTTTGATGGTTTTTGCGACTGCACTTGGGGACACATGTTTTTGCAATTTTCCAAACTGACTGACTGTCATTTCTTAAAGTAATGATGACCACTTGTTTCTCTTTACGTAGCTGATTGGTTCTTGCCATAATATGAATTCTAACAGGGCTGTCGGCTGTGTATCAATCTGATTTCTGCACAACACAACTGATGGTCCCAACTCCATTAATAAGACAAGAAAATCCACTAATTAACGTTTGTTTTTAGTTATTTCACACTTTTTTGTTAAGTGCAAAATTCCACATGTGTTCATTCATAGTTTTGATGCCTTCAGTGATAATCTACAATGTAAGTAGTCATGAAAATAAAGGAAATGCATTGAATAAGAAGGTGTGTCCAAACTTTTGGCCTGTACATATTCTAGTTGAAGGCATAGTGAACCAGCATGGCTACCACAGCATCTTGCAGCGACAAGCCATCCCCTCCGGTTTTGCGTTTAGTTGGACCATCATTTATTTTTCAACAGGACCATGACCCCAAACACACCTCCAGGCTGTGTAAGGGCTATTTGACCAAGAAGGAGAGTGATGGAGTGCTGCACCTCCACAGTCACCGGAACTGAACCCAATCGAGATGGTTTGGGGTGAGCTGGACTGCAGAGTGAAGGAAAAAGGGCCAACAAGTGCTGAGCATCTCTGGGAACTCCCTCAACTCCCAACTCCCTTGTTGGGAGACCATTTCAGGTGACTACCTCAAGAAGCTCATCAAGAAAATGCCAAGAGTGTGCAAAGCAGTAATCAGAGCAAAGGGTGGCTACTTTGAAGAAACTAGAATATAGGACATGTTTTCAATTATTTCACACTTTTTTGTTAAGTACATAATTCCACATGTGTTCATTCATAGTTTTGATGCCTTCAGTGATAATCTACAATGTAAATAGTCATGAAAATAAAGATAACGCCTTGAATGAGAAGGTGTGTCCAAACTTTTGGCCTGTACTACACTTTTTTCCCCTGTATATCTATTATTTGCATAGGCAGTAGGTGGGGGTGTCTATAAGCAATTGCTGTTCTTTGTTGCAAATAAAAAAGATTTATTTAAAAAATAATGTATGTATATATATATATATATATATATATATATATATATATCATTAAATCGGCAGACTTCAGGGAGTCTTCATGGAGGGATTTCAATTGTTACTGTGCCAGAGAGAAAACAGCACATTTTCACACATTTAACAACACCTCCCAAGTGTGCACTCACACACACACCAATACACACCAAAAGAAGTAGAAGCTAACGTGATGATTATTTGAATCATTTGTAGTGTCTGCATGTATCCAGTCACCCACCTACACTTATATAATAAGCGAGTAGAAGGTATCTTATCATAATGATCAAACATTTATCCACTCAGTAATAAGATTTTTTTATTATTATAATTTGGGCTACCAACAGTGCTGGCTTCTTTTTTGGAAAACAGACAACATGAAATAGATGAGCTTTGCGCCCAGGACAGCTGAATCCTGGAACATTTATGCACTAACTTTATCAGTTTAATTTTCACTTATATCCATTTGCAGCAAGAAATATTGATGGCTAGTTAAAGCTGCTCTGTGGATTTTCTTGTAAACAAACAAAAGTTGACATGTTTACATTTTGTGTTTCTCACCCAAACTGCTGGCCGTTTTCTTCTTCACTGCCTTTGTCGTTGCATTGCTACCTTTATTTGGCAAATCATCTTAATGGTTTGAAACCAAAAGCAGAAATGCATGCTTTCATGTGCACAAACAAAATGGTTTGCTTATAATTGCATTGCTCTATAGCACCATTAGTGGTTAAAAACTCCTCAGTGTACCTTTAATGCAGTTCCTAAATCATGCTGTTTATGTATCATTAATTGAGTTTGAAAGTTCCTTATTGAGCTCAACAACAGCTGACAAAAATGTATTAAGTAGCTGTTCTGGAGCTTGTGATCATATCATATTATCTTCATCAGCTGGGAAAGCTTGTTCAGCTGGATGGAAATCAAACATGGATGAAAATCTCATGCTGTCTTCATGATATTTAGCCTTGTTTGGGGAGGATCTTCTGATTATCAATCAATTTATAATCAAAATAGGGGTTATTTTCAAAGCGTTATAAAATGGCTTTCTCAATTCCAACTCTCACCATGTTATTATATACGACATGCAGTATTAAAGTTGTTTGACTACAGTGGAGTGCTGTTGCACCTCTCTAACCCTTTTAATTTAAGCACCCTCACACCTGGTCTGCTCTCATCCAGAAAGTCCAGGACTGGGTTGTCATAAGCCAGCTGTGCCTTCCCCTGGGCAGGCTCTTTCTGTGTGTTGACAGAAGTTGTCTGTGTTGATATATGCTCCTCTTCTTCTCCCTGCTCATCCACTCTTGCCGAGCTGCAGCAGACAGTTGTCTTGGTGATGAGGCGGTCAAGAGGTTTGAGAGAGTGCATCCACTGGGGCAGGAAGTCCCAGCTCTGGAGCTTAGAGGGCAGATGGTGAGGACTACGAGTCTGCATCATATTTACCAAGGTGATGAAGATGGTCACCCCCATGAAAGGAGCCCCAACGCCAGCCATCACCCGCCAGCCTGCCAGCGAGAGGCCCAGCACAAGTGAGGGCAGAAGCAAGAAGCAAAGGAGAAGGTACAAGACTGCAAACCAGCGGTACTTGGCAGTGCGCTCACCCAGGACACGAGCCATCCTTATCGGTAGGCGCATGAAAGGAAAAGGATACCACAGCAGAATGCCAAAGACGTTGAAGAAAAGGTGACACAGAGCAATCTGCATACAAAGACAAGATGAAGAGATACAGGGATGCTAAATAATGTTATTAACAGTCAAAGTGTGTTGTCCAATCCAATGACAATTGTGTTAATCTAATGACACCAGATAATTCCAGTTTTTACAGTTTAGTTTCAGACAAGACAAAAACCTCCCTGACACTTAGTTACCTTCAGGTTATTTAAGCATAATTCCTATTTCATAAATATACTTACGTACAGTACATTATCATATTCTACCAACTGTGGTTAATTCGTTGTAAAAGTATTTTTGTTTGTGTAGAAAAAAATTATGTGTTGACTAGCTTAGTGTTGTCTTGCTGCCTGTGTCCATCCCCCTCTCTGAGAGGCATATACGGTATCATTGGAAAATAAATTCATTAAATTATGTTTTTTTGTTCTAAGTGGGAGGGTGGTGCAAATGATGCCTTCACTTTGCTTTTCTCATTTTCCTGCAGTTTAAAAATGGCTGTTGTATCTGATAAAACACTGGCTTACTTGTATGGCTGCTGCTAGCTTGTTCCCAGGACTGGCCAGAGCTGCCAGCAGGGCAGTGGCAGTGGTGCCAATGTTGGAGCCAAGGGTGAGAGGATAGGCTCGCTCCAGGCTGATCACACCAATACCTGAGGGAGACGACAGAAACAGAGGAAACTAGAGCAGTAAATAAAGATGGTTAACCAGAAAATTATATAGCTTCTACAGTATCCACTTTTTTCTCAGAAACTAGTTGATGCACTTAACACTTTTGTGTTAAGACTGAGACTAGGTGTGTTACAATCATCGGCGCTCGAAGTTGTGACAAAGACAAGTGTCAATGATAAACATTCGTCAAAGCTACACTGATTTGTCTTGAAGAGTAGAAATGTTTGATTAAGATTACAGTTCTGAGCAGTTGATAAAATCAGAATCCAGTGCCTTTACGAGGATATGACACAAGAAAAATTGCTGAGAGTCATAAAGGCCTAAATAGGTTTAAAAATATTAAAACTGTTTGACTCAAATTTAATCTTAGATAAATAGAAAATATAAAAGCATTCATACTTGGTTTTAAAGATGAACAAAAGCCAATTTTTGAAAAAGCAATAGAGGAATCATAGAGGCTGAAATACAACTTTGCCAGATATGATGACGAATGTCAAATGAGTGGCTGCTTGACAGCAAGTGAAGACCACAGTAAGGCAATGCTGCTATTCTACTAGAAATAGTTATACAACTACTGAAATTGTATGCAAGTGGTTTCTATCAGTTTATTTTCAATACATGATACTAAGACATGGTAACAGCGTGGGTTGAAGGGGAGGTAGAGCTAAAGTAAAAGAAACAAATACTTAATTGAGTAGATCTGAGGATTGTAAATCATCCATGTCTATAGTCTCTTGCCCTTTAGCTTTTTTCTCCAAGCTGCTTAATTACTCCTGTTTAAAAGAAGACATGATTCCCATCTCACATTTATCACAGAGTAGCAGGCTGATGACTCAGTCATCACTGATTTTACATGCTTCATTTAGCCAGCGGCATACAGTGCCGGTTATGCAACATGTTCTTACAAAAATCACAAGACTCAATCAGTGAAAATAAGAAGGTTAATGTCCTTATTTGGCCCCATGTAGCAAATGAGCTATTAGCCATCAAGAAAATCTGAGGTATGTTCTTCCTTGTATGAGAACATATTCATTTGAATTAGCTATTAAATGAATAACAGGAGCAATCTGGTAAATCTTTGCTCATTGTACAGTTTAGTAGTTTATTTATGTAGCTGTACATGTCTGTTCAGAGGTTGTGGTTGTTTGAATTTATCTTGGTGGCCTTGGAAACAACAGCCCAGTTTACAAGCTAATAGATTACATTGGTAATTCTTCCAGTGTTGATTGACAGTCAAAGGTATGTGCTATTGTTCTTTCTCTCTCTGCCACAACAACTTCAAAAAACAAAGTATGCACATAAACTCATATCCATGTAAAACATTAAAAAGTGATCATTTAAGCTTACATAATGCAGTGGCAAATCTCAAGTGCCAGAAGCAGAGTCCAGGCAAATAGCATGACTGATCACTTCTGCACAGTGATGGTCCACTCGAGAATAAGATCTGATATTCTGCACAGTTACAGTCCAGTTTGATAAGACATTATAAGAGAATCCCCGAAGGCTTGCACCAAATAAAACATAACTGCGGGCTCAGAAGGAGAAGAAAGTTCACATCAGTCCAAGCTTTGGACTGGGCAGATGCTATGATCAAACATTTTCTCAGAGATCACCCAACACAAACTGGAGAAAACTAACTAAGCAGCAAAGTCAGGTTGGACAGTGAGAAGTACGAATGGCATGTGAACCGTAAACTGAAGTTATCATTCCTCAGAAAATTAAAGTTATGAATATGAACAATCTGAGTGCTTTGCCACACTCTTAATTATATATACAGTAATTGCTCTTTTGCTTTGTGAATGTTATGTGTTATGTGATCCACAGTGCCATATCCTTTGATCCTACTGAATATGCACAGAAAACCCACATGCATAATGTGTTGCTCTGTATATTACTTCTGAATCACAAAGAAAAATTGCAATGAAAGACTAAAATGAATAAGCAGAATCTGCTATGAGAATTATAGGTATTGATATAGAACCAACAAAAGTATCACTAATAACCCATCAGGCTGCCAAGATTAACTGTTAAAATTGCCTGGAAGTATTTCTATTGAGAGAATAAAGTGGTGGACAGAGATGAAATAGTTGTTTAGCATTACTTACATATCTTTCATACTGTAATAACCATTAAGATGCTGCCACATGGTTTCACACTCACACAGAGGTGATAAAAGTGTGCACAGTTATATTGAAATTATTCAGCCTCATTGGCTGGGGGTGTTTCACAATGGTTCGGCCTACTGTGGTCACTGACGTGGGTGACAGTCAAGAACAAGGAAGCTAGTACACATCCATGGGAGTAAAACAAGCTATGCAGCAAGTTATTTTTTTTTCAAAAAAAAGTTTTAATGCTAACCCTAACTGACAACACAAACAGAACAAAGAGCATGTATTTAATATCTTTTTAGCAGCTATGAATACTGTACCATACATCACCCACCTATCAGGGGAGTCATGGCTGAAGTAAAGACAGAGCTGCTCTGGACCACAAATGTTACCCCTGCACCGACGGACATGGCTATGTATCCTGACAGCCACCCACACGGATATGGCAGGTCTGTTGTGATAAAGAGAGTAAAAATGGAAATTACCCACATGCATATTAAACACATTAAAGCTGTTACATGTTGAAGTGCTGTGTAAAACCAGCAGCTCAAAAGCATGCCCACCTGTGTTGATGACTTTATGGATAACCTTTGCAACTTGGCCTTTAAGAAGAGAGTTGAGCAGTTTAACTAGAAGCAGCAGACAGGTGCAGAGGACAGCCAGAGAGCCTGCCAGAAGAATCAGGCCCACCGTGAGGTCTGACATCCCGGTAGACACGAACAAATGCCTGCCTGCAGAGTGACAGGACCAGCAATCATGAGGAAATAATCCCACAAGCACACAGGCTCACTACATTTATAACAGGGCTAACACTGTAAAGAAATGCATACTAAAAATAAAATGTACAATTCAAAAGAGAGGGTGGGTTACAGATAATATTGAGTTTGAACTCACACTTCAGTGACAACTGGGACAAGTCATGACTGGGGCCACAGTTTCCAGTGCTCACATTGCCAGGAAGGAAGGAAGGAAGGAAGGAAGGAAGGAAGGAAGGAAGGAAGGAAGGAAGGAAGGAAGGAAGGAAGGAAGGAAGGAAGGAAGGAAGAAGCATCTGTGATCAAACAAATTAGCATCACATTTTTCACTGGCAGCAGTATCAGGCTCTATTTGGCGCCAGCGCGTGACACAATGTGTCTGCATGTGCAGGAGACAGCATTGGAGACAGGGCCATTACCATAACAAGGTCAGTCTGGCACCATTCTTTCACCAGGCTCCTGTTCCTCATGTCTTCATTTCCCATGGCAATGCCTGTGATCACACACTTGTCCAGCTGAGGGTGAAAGAATAAATAGTTCTCATTGTTTCATATCAATGATTCAAAAGAGAGCAAAACTTCCAGTCCTTCAACCAGAAAGCCCAACAAAGCCATAGGTCCAATTCCCCTTTCAGCCAAGACACTTAGCTCCGCCCCCTTAGTTACTGTTGCTGTGCACATCAAGCTTCCCAACCTTGCACAATTGAAATAATAATAATATAAAAACAATACTTAATTATTATATGTAAATAAAAGAATGACAGTGGCAGATTTACAGCTCAAATTTCTTAGTACTTTTTAAAACCAAGGGTCCTTGAGTTCAAAGACAGGTAGACTAAAGCAGTCATTTGTAGCCTGGGATGAGAAATTTGCCACCTGAAACGGCAATTGATGCATTTCTTATCAGCTGTACCTAATTAAGCTAATGTTGGCTACATTAGTTAGTTTAAAACGTGAAGCTGATGCTACTTTTGTTCCAGGCAAAAGTTTAGTATCCTCACTAGTTCATGATCCATGTAGAAAACATATAAAAAACAGCATTGCTCTTGTATTACAGTTTAGAGCTCTGTAAATTCTTTAAATACAGAGTAGACTCTTAATACAGAAATTACAAAAATGCTGATTGGCTGATAGTTTTACCTGTATGATGAGCTTGGTGACTGGCTCGGTGATGACTTTGAGCAGCTCAGGTGCTTCTTCCCCTGGTTGAAGCTTGAAGCTGGTGACCAGCATGTGTGACAGCCGGGCCATGAGGCCACTCGCCACCTCCAGCGGAAGCAGAACCAGCACCGACAGCCAGTTGAAGCAGTCGTGGATTGTTGCCCCAGCAAAGGCACTGCAGTGGTTCACAATCATTTTGTGTGTTAACTAAAGTCAGCCTGACCAACTACTCAAAATGATTGCTTGCTAATCTGCTTTTCATGGCTCAACTTTTTTTGATGTGTGTGATGTAATGACCATTTTAGTTTTTACTTTTTGTTCATTTTACCAGACACAGATTAAGCAACATGCCATCTGTTTAGTGTTGTAGATTTTCAAGGGTTAGTGGTGTAGGATCAATGTGGATTGGTGCCATTATTGTCAATGAAATTACACTCAAATCTAGGCTGAAAGAATGCTTTCTCTTCTCTATTTTCTACTCTGCACTTTTAACACTCATTATTCTGTCTTTCATCTCCACACTTATCCCCTTCACTTTTCCATTTCAATTTCTTCTTCCCTGCTCTTCAGCTTCCCCTCCACTTATTCTCTGCCTTGCCCCCTTTCTTCACTCACCGTTGAAACTCGGTCCTCTCCGCTGCTTGCATCATTGCCACAATGGTGTTTGTGACTGAAGTCCCAATGTTGGTCCCCATGATGATTGGAACAGCTGACCGCACTTCTAGCACTGTAAAGTGAGACCAAAGCTTAGTGGTTCATTTCACTTGAAAGTCATCATTCTTAAATGTATGCATGTATGTAGTTATACAAAAAAACATTGTAATTGGGTAAACGTCTGCTTCATTGTGAATGGGGGTAAAAGGTGAATGCAATTTGCAGGTGAGTGGAGGCAGCTTAGCCTTCACTCTCTCCAGAGAGGTTAGATATGTTAATGCCTGCACGCCTTTAAAGACACACATCCATTTCTTCATTCATTCTTTGCATCTCTTTTTGTCTTTAATAATCACCTATAACTTGACTGCTACATTTGACTGCTTTTTGGAGGCTTGCTCCAAAAAAAGCATCATCTCACTGTGTACCTGTACATGTGTGACAAATGAAGCTATCTGTCGCTCTATTATGGGTCTACTAGGTCTCTTATAGAAAGGAGAGCAGAAGCAGAGTGGACGCTCCTGCATACTGATATCATTCACCATTATCATTTAACCACTTTAATGAAACAAGACCTCGGAGCCTGCACTCATTAGAAACTGACAGGTCATAACCTCACTGTGTAATGATCTTATGAGGCATGATAAACGTGATGTGGACTGACTGAGATGGTGGGAGATTACGCAGTGTGAATGGTTTGATTTTATCATCTCTCTTGCCTGATATCAGACAGAAATATTAACTTGTTACACTCCATTTCCATCTTCAGTCTGACATTTTCTCCACTCTAACCCATTTTTGTGTGTGAGGGGGAAATGCTTTACCAATACACTGGTTTTGCCACGGTTTAAAGAGTGGAGCAGAGTCAAAGTAGAAACGGAGTAAAAACAACAACAACTACAATAACAAACTACGATGTCAGGTGATATTGAGAACACGTGTTGTATAGCTTGACAACAGCAATAGTCCAGACTGTGGCTCTGATTGGCTAGAGAAAAAACAATAATAAATATATTCCACCAACAAGTATTCATAGCTAATGCCTGATATAGCTTATTATGTGCCGGAGACCTCCATTGTTGTCCATAAAACATTAAATACACATTTATGGGCTAGAACGTTGCTCTAGCTGACATGTTCCCTTTATTAGGATAAACATGGGCATTGTAGTTTATTTTGAGTTAATCTCAAATACACCGTTTGGCAACCAGAAAGAGCACCAACTGTGTATTCATTAGCAGCTGAAAATAGTCCCTAAATGCTCTGTTTACTTCTGGTTGAGTAATGTTTGCTAAAAACTACAGTGCCCAGCTGTTCTAGGATATTACTTTGCCTTTTTAAAAATTATAATATGGAATTGGAACACAACATTTTGTCATTGGTAAAACTGAATGGGCTTGGAGCTGAGATCCGCAGACAGGAAGTTGCAAAGTATTGAGAAATTGACTAACACATTTATGGTCTTGGTTTTGGCCTTTTTGCAGCATTTTGTAAACAATAACAGCAATACAAAATAACACCAGTATTGTTTTGTCAATTATTTTACAAGATGGAAGAATGTACTTCTGCTACAGTAGTTTACACTTGACTGCTGGAGAACCCTAATGATGGCTATGTGTAAATCTAATAAGCTAAATCTTCCTCTGTCCTAACATACTTTCATATGCCTACATTTATGTGTTTAACCTAAGCTATATTTTTTAATTTGGTCCTGTGATGACCATAAACAATAATATATTTTCAATGACTGCATACGGTACACCCCCTCTACACATAATTATTTCATATGAGGTGTTTGGGTCTACTGGACCTGAGTGTATTTAGCTGTAGGTGCTATGAAACTATGTTGTCTTTGTACACCTGCTATTCTCACACAAAGTTACACAATTGTTACATTTCAAGCACACAAAAATCTTGTTTCTATTTTTTAAAACATTTTTATAATTGAATTTCCTTGTTTTCTAACAAAAAAATGAAAATGATCATCTGATCATAAATGTAATCTCACAGGGGTAAATGGCAATTATGAATCATAAATGAGGTATATATCATTGGTAATTGAGCTAAAGTAAACATCTATTAAGTATTTTTACATAAATTATTATGGCTGTATTGATTTAAAAGTCTAATAATGTGGTGGGTCCACCAGACCCGGGAACATTGGCTCTGTAACAAAAATATGAACACCACACGAGGGTTAAATGGGAGGTTTTTTATTTTATTATTACTATGTCATTGTTTTTCTGTTTGCTGTAAAATATTTGCATGCAAAATAATAGCCTGGAGAGACACACAGCAACAACATCTCAGGATAAATTAGGCCAGCCTGGACATCATTTTATTTTGGAGTCTTTTTTAAAACCTAAAATAACTTGTGCTACAGTTACGTGGCGCTCATACATTTACACACACTTTAACGCTCATACTCACGTCCAGAGGCCACCAGACTGACGACAATGGATGTGGAGGTGGATGAGCTCTGGACTAGCACAGTAACCAAGATCCCCACCACCAGCCCTGCCACAGGGTTAGACAGTACCGCATTGTCCTGGAAAATGTCCCCTGCCACTTTACCTAGTTAAATATGCCGCCCACATTCACACAGAGACACAAAAAAATGCAGGTCTCAGACATGACCGTGTTGCCAACAGCAATGTTAAACAAAATTTAAATTGCCTTTTTCCCCAAATCAAAAAAGGTCACCAGATGAAGCTTTGCAGCAAATTATATGCTACAGCAGGGCCCCAATAGGAGAGTGTGAACTGTTCTGCGGTGACTCACTAATTGTCAAACATCAACTGGCTGTCAATAGCAACCCGCTGAGGGGGCAGTGGGGTTATGGTACTTACCCCCTGCTAACTGGAAAGCAGAGCTCAGAGTGTCCAAGGAGCAAACAAAGAAGAAGAGCAGGATGAGGAGGAGAGGCATTTTAGATAAATTGATAAGGAGCTGTTTGATCTTGTTCGGGCTCACTGTTGTCGGCTCTGGAGAGATATCATCTTAAAAAAACAACAACCAAAGAGATGGTTACCAGTATGCCCCTCAGTAGAGTGCAAAGTCACAAAAAATACATCAGAGATACAAAAATAAAAAAAATAAAATGGCCACAACATCACACTATTTTTGTCGTGCTTGTGATTTAAGTGTTCTGGATGGGAGGGATAGGCTAAGTTTGAAATCTCTTGCAAGCAAAGCCATCTGACATCCTACATTACACATATGCATTCAAAACTGCTGAGTGACTGCATGTAACCACATCCTCATTAGATAGAGATTTTGCTGTTGTTATTTGCCTTTTCAAAGAGATCAGACCTGCTGCCAACCCAAGACATGAATGTGCAATTCTACTCTTAATGCCCCTCTTGTACTTTTCTCTCTTTCTCTGAATGAAGGTTTGCTGAAGTGATGATTGGTATGTTGGCTGTAGCCCTCAAAACTGCTGCTGAGATCAAGGCTGGAGCCCATGCCAGACTCCCTGTCCTCCTCCTGCAGGAGTTTGGGCTGTGATGAGAGTTGCGTGCCATGCATCCTCAAACCTGATAACAAATAACAATACAACAATATACACTCAGGTGGGGAAGATCAGCTTTGAGGCGTTGCATTGGCAACTAAGAAACAAAATGATGGAAATTGAAACTAATAAGTTACCATTGAAGTAGAGCCCTGTGCTCCGTCCAGAAGACACTATAGTTATAGACCGAGAGGACATGGTGCTTTGAATGCTGTGTGGAGACATGGAAGTAATTAAAATCACAGGATGACACCGTTGTACACATGTGATAGTGAATGTGTTTATCAGCCACCTGCAGCAGTAAAAATAAGCCAAACACCAACATGTCTCTATATGAGCCCATCTCTCACCACTCCACTGAGATCAACAGACAAGCAGTTAGAAGGGAAGAAAGGCCGCCCGCATGGTTTGTAATTGACAGCTGTCCTTTGTACGAGGTCAAATCGCACACTTAAACTACATTCACCACGAGACATCGTCTCGCCTCACAACAAATAAGCGAAAAAGGATGAATCAATATCCATGTTAATTGTCTTGTCCTACTTTTCCGGCTGCAGCTGCAAGCCAGTTATTTAAGGGACTCTCCACTGTCTATAGAGCAGCAATTCCCTTTAAAGAATTTCACACTTTCGGTTTAAAAAGAACAGTTTTCCCCCTTTTCATGCCAGCCACTTTGCACTATTTGGGGGACTCCAGTGGAGGAGGGAGTACTAATGTGTCTCTGTTAAGCAAAGAGGATGCAAGTAAGTTCAGTAATTACAGCAGCTGAAATTACAGCAATTACGCTCGCTACATCATTCTAATTCTGTGTGGCATCCTCCTGCAGCTTCTGATGTGCAAAGAGGCACATGTACGTCTATCTGAATGTGGGAGTATGTGAGACAAGTTCCATAGACTGCAGCTAAATATACTAAAGCATGTTTTGTGCATAGTGTGTGTGTGTGTGTGTCTGTGTGTGTGTGTGTGTGTGTGTGTGTGTGTGTGTGTGTGTGTGTGTGTGTGTGTGTGTAATGTTATCATCTAATCTACCTGCCCCACGCTCATCTGTTTGCCGGTCTGCCACTCTCACTGTTGCTCTCTGTGTTGGTGTGAGTTTGCCTTTAAATCACTGTGGCTCACATGTAATCTCTGTGCTGTTTATCCTTTGCCAAACTCTTTCTAGTTGAGTTTTACTTAAAGTAGAAAAAATACTAAGGATTAATGAAGTGTTTAGTAACAGTTGTCAGTAAGTGATAGATGGGAGAAAAAAACATTATCATAAATATGTAACATTGACATATGCAGAAGTATCTTACCTTGTCTGAAACAGTCTGGTGTTGTGTATGACCCCCTGGAAAGTATCAAACTAAAGTGTAAATCATCTTTAAATAAGCTACCAGGGAACACCTCATCTCAAGTTGATTAACCATCATCAGAGACCTCATTGTTAATCAATAACCCAGATCCTTCACCTAATGATGCATGAGTTGGGAAAGCACGTTGTGTATTAGGTGATGAATGATGTTTGTTCAACCAACTATTTTTCACCTGATTAAGAATCCAAGATGAAGTGGACTGTTTGGTCCTTGTTGTTTAATGTTCTTCTAAGAGCAGGAGAAAACTGACACCTAGTGGTAAATGTTGGAATGTCATTTCTGCACTGGCTTCTCAAGTCCGTTTTTATTTTCACACGCTGTTTACATCACGTAGTGTAGTTTGGCACAGGTAAAAGCCAGGGTATTAAATGATAATTTCTTGCATGAGATATGTCAGTGGAAGTATTTCAAAAATGTACTGTGTAATCTCAATGACTAGTGCAGAATGTTCAGGTGCTTAAATACTTGGCCAGGACTCAAGAGCAAGCATATTATGATTGGAAATGAACTATCAGTAAGATTTTCTGAGATCCTCTTAACACACAGGTGCACACATTTACTTACACACTTCACACAATGTCCTCCACATTGTTAATTATTGGTCCAGCTGTGGTTCTGTCATATCAGCAGTGCTCTCAACCAAATCTGCCAAACTTGCTGACCTCAGACTTGCATCCATGAACTCAGAGGAGAAGAACTTAATAACCCACTAGACTAGAGTTGTTACTTTCCATACTGTAATGAGAGCTGGGAGCCAGAGAGAGAGATAACAGCTCTGTTGTTGTGCACTGGAGCCGAGGCTGTTGCTGCTGCTGTCAATGGTGGCGAGGGGATAAATCTTTGAGATTTGGTGCGGCACAAACACAGAGACATAGATGCAAATATGGACAAACACATGTAATCACTCATACAACACACACATGGCTAAATCTCTGATGCGGTTCCAGAGCTACCCCCCACCCCCAATGATGCTGTTAATTCTCTCTCCAGATGTTCACAGGGAGATTGTTTGGGGGGGAAAGCAAACAGAGGCCACAGGGTCTTACACCATCTTGCCACTCCAAATACCTGCCAATCACTGCGCTGTAGTACACGCTGTTAGTCCGCCTCCGCTCCTCACTGGGCTGTCCTATCCTGTGTTAAGCTTATGACGCCTATACCATATGATGCTTTATACAGTAAGATACAGTAAGCTTGCAGTCTGTTATTGAAGTGAAGGGAATTATAGAAACCTGTCAGTTAATTAAATATGGCAGGTAATACATGGACATCCATATTCTGTAGATCTCATTTAGAATAATATATTTTGAGTTGTTTTGCTTTAATTAATTAATTAAGTATTGAAGTAAAGTACTTTTTTTAAACAGAAAATGCCAGAAATCCATTGGATCTGACTGCTGAAATATGAATATTTTGTTTAGATAGTACATCAAAACAAAAATTGCAGCCTTAATTTGGAGACTAATGTGGATCAGACTACATATATTATGACTTGTGCCAAGCAGGAGTTTATAAAATGGTCTGGAGTGCTGGAAACGGATTGTTTGTTAAAGGAGAAGTCTGATATTTGCTGTATATATCTTGGTCCAGTAGAGCCTCTGAAGATATTAAGATTTTCAAGAAATGCACAGCTTCATCTTCTCAGGAGACTCAACAGCTTTCGAGTGAGTCAATCAATCTTATAGGTAAAAGTTTCCAAAGAAATGATTTAGTGTTTTTAACATTTTACTCAATATAATAGTTTTGTTCTCTGAACTGCCGGTAGGAGTAAGCTTAATAATAGTTGCTATGACTAAAATAATTGGGAAAACACAGATGAAGCTAAGTCACGTATATACAGTTAGAACAAAAGATAAATCCCTCAGCAATCTGACAGACATTTCTGATCCACTAATCATGTATTTCCTCAGTTTGAGAGTCTGACCTCTGGGAGGCGCTATAAGGTGCCTTTGGCAACTAAAAAACTATTTGAGAGAAAGTGAATTGCAATTCTTGCTCAACTGGGTTAGGGTTTTACCCAATGTTTTTTCATGAATTGTTACATGTTACATTTTTCCACTAGTGTCCTGTGTCTTACAGCTGTCCTGTCAGATTCATTTTAAATGTTGTATGTCTTTGTGTTGCTTTCATGCTTTGGTGATCTAAAGACAATTTTTCACTCCGGTTGGATATAAAGTCATGAAGTTTTGACAGCCTCTCAGTTGTCATCTAATGGTTTACCTGGGAATTGTTTGTGTAATTTCCTGTCAACCAACAATCATCTTAGCTGACAGATGTTTAAACTACATACCTGTTCCCCCCTTTCAGTGTCAGTATTTTTACCCTTACAAAGTGACATAGTAGATGTGAGTGAGCAGTTTTACAAAAGTACTTTTTCATCCCTCTCAGCCATATACGCCATATTCCATGGGTGCTCCAGGGCTCGAGCACCCACGGAAAATACTGAGCACCCACGTGTGCCAGACTGCCAGTAGGCTAAATTCATTTAAAATTAAACATTGCAGTTGGTGCTAAGTGGAGCATCCATCATTGTGTGATTGGTTATGTTGCCGCCAGTCCCCTGATCCATTGGTTATTAATTTTCCACAAAGCTGATCACGTTATGTGTCAGTTACATTTTTTTCATCTCCAATCTTAAATTGAAAGATAGCCTATATTACGGCTTTACTATCAAGTTAAAAGGCATGTGTTCATGTCGGCTGCTTCCTAAGCTTAATGCAAAAAATTTTGACTACTTTTTTTAAAGGGCGTGCGCCCGTGAGCACCCACAGAACAAAACATGAATTGACACCTATGCTCACAGCTGTCACTCTGTCATTAGGTTTACATAAAGAGATTCTATAGTCAGAATGTGTTTTGAACCTACAATACCTCAGTACAGCATCAGCTGTCAGATGCTTGATGTGAATGAGAGCAGAGTAAAGACAGATTCAGATACAGCATCAATTTATTTTCAATAATACACATTCAGTGTGGTATGTATACAACAATCACAGTACAATGAAACAGCATCATCACGGGTGTTCACAAGTGATTGTTTCAGTGTGTGTGAGTTTGTGTGTCTTCAATTTCATTTAACCAATCATAAAATCATTGCTTGTGTGTTTTATAGGCCTAATGTAGTTCACTTCTTTTATAATATTTTGTATGTTTCTCTGTGTTCATATGTACATTTTATGTATCTTGTGTTTATGATGATCTGTCCTTCCATTTATCATTTTAGCTCCTCCATGGAGGACGATGGCGTGTCAGAGTCAGGACACTCCTGAAAAACAGGGAGAGGAAAAATATAGCTCCAACTCAAATATATCTTATGTTTTAAACAATTCAATAGAAATAAATTCATAACAGCGTTCCTTTCCTACATATTGAAATATACAGGAACATGTGCTCAGCTCACCTTCACTTTCTCCAGCTCTGGTCTGCCCGGAAGTGACTTTTGTGAGGAAAAGGCCTGTAAAATGAGGCAGGCAAGTCACATTAGATCTGACGAGTATAAAAGTATGCAACTATGAAGAATGAGTACAGGGATAAAGGCTGAATGTCAGATTTCTTCTGCTGACCTTCTTCGTCTGTTGCATCTCTTCTGTGGATTTGGACCTGTTCTTCATGCGCTTCTGAGGAGAGGTGGTGATGGGACACTATAAAGAGAGAGAGAGAGAGAGAGAGAGAGAGAGAGAGAGAGAGAGAGAGAGAATCATATAAGAAAGGGCCAGAACGAATCAAATATTTTGTCTATCAGGCTTTCAAACACCTCATTCGCCTTCTGTTCCATTGCTGACTTGAAGATTTGTCTCAGGAGAAGTTCAGTGCTGACGTAGGTTTAGGGTTAGATGATATCCTTTGCAATACTGTGGTTGTGCAACTGTAAAGACAAGAGAAAAAAAAGAAGAACTTTACATGCCATGCAGTTGTATGCAACATCAATGGTTAAATGCAAGACATTTTACAATAATTATTTAGTTTTATGATATACACTGACCACAGTTTTTTTTTTTTTTGCAATTAAAAACATGAACAAAAAAGCTAAACTGACCCCATATCTTGCTGCCATGATCAGATGACCAGGGCCCAATTTTTCAAAAAAAAATGTAATATGGATCAAATTGATCTGGAATTGGAAATCCCATGTTTTCCTATTCAGGATCACCTGATCCATCTTACTTGTATGCCAGTTTTTTAAGGAACATTGGATTGAATCACTCACTGTGATCCAAATACCAAATTTCAGGATTACTAAATCCTGTTGACCAGAGCCTTAAATGGAACTAAGTGTACCTTGCCTACCTGTTGTTCTTTGCTAAGCCTACTGGCTTAGCAAAGAACAACAGGTAGGCAAAATCACGGTGGCCACAAATAGCCATGGATTGTGTTCATTTTAAGAAACAGAAACAATGTAATAAAGAAACATTTTACATTCTTTGTTTTGTTATGTTTAATAACAAAACAAAAACAATACAATAGTCAGAAATCATTAACAGGACAGATACCAGCTCTTTCCACCTCTGCCGAGATGCATCTCTAGCTGCACTTTTATTGCTGCAGTTGGGTAAGCAAGATTTGTTCTTTACCCCAGTTCAATTCAAAAATCACAACTGAATCCACCCTTCTGATAAAATCAGGATAATTCTGTTTTTTTTTTTTTTTTTATGAAATAGATCACAAACTGAGTTCTAAGTGTTCAAAACCCCAAAGGTCCAGATCAAATGTAAAATCGGATTACATGCTCTGATCTTAGTTTAGAATCCTTCTTTTGCTTTTGAAAAACCCATTTCCAAGATTTGATCTAATCCGTGATCCGAAATCCCACTGGATTACTATTGAAAAACTGGGATGAGCAGCCGTCAATTAGATATCACATGCAATCAGATATCACATGCAAGTGTGCAGTTATGGCCTTTCACTAGATGGCGACTCCGACTCAGAGACAACCACAGCTCCCACTTCACTGATTTTCCTCAGGGGTTTTACTATGGTGTTTGGTCCTAATTGTCACACTGACATGTACACACAGCTGCTCCCATTATTGCTTCTCAATTTGATTAGTAGAAACAGAAAAACACATGTAAACCTGACTACATAAAGTTTTTAGTTTTCATCCCACTGACAGAAATCAGCACAGAAACATATGCTGCTATTAAAATGTCTTTACTTGATGCTAATGTTTCTTATCCTGTTTCCTTACACATCAATCCTATCAAATAAGATTTTTGCTAGGTAATGAAATAAAGGGGATTAAAAAAACTAAACAGCAGAGATATGTCTGGCAGCCACTAAGTTCTAGACCCAGTGGAAACACGGTCAATTTCAAAATTAATATTTTAAAAATAATCATCTAATTGAATACAAAAAACACAATAAACACAATAAAACTCTCCTCTAACAACCAGAGATGCAGATTAAAAGCTTTGAAGAAACTTCATGTGTATAGAAGATAGAAATATATCAACACCCTCACACAGTAGGAGTCATACAGGACAAACAATGATTTCTGCACAATTGAAAGGCCACAATGATTACTGGCCAACAGTCACGGCCAGATCCACAGCTGGTGTCAGGAGCCTTAGGGGCCAGGGACAAAACCCCTCTGAGTCAATTTGTGTCAGACAGATATTTATACTCCAAAGATCTCAGTGCTACCTGTCAAAGTCTCTTTCTGTTTGACATCTGACCAGTTGGATCAGATCAATCAAAAATACTTCCTGGCATGTCAGCGTAAATGGGTGGTTTATTGATTTCCTATTCTGCTATGGCATTGAGATGGTGTAGACACCAGGGTAAGATCTGGGAGAGTTTTGAAGATGTGGTTCACTGATGTTGCTCAGAATAATGCTACGCTTACATGTGGCCAGATATTTTCATTAATGGACATTTCAACCTTTCTGTTTTCAAAAATAACAGTGTACACATCTGTCAGTTTTCAGAAAAGTGTTCCTTTACAGAAACCTGTGTATATATGCCACTAAGGGCATGCCTAATCTGTAGGTGGCAGTGTATTGAGAGGCACAAGCCCACGTTAGACAATCAGAATCCTGAAACTAGCAACAGCAGCAACGTATCACTTCCACGGACTGGCTCTTTGTGTTTGAGGGAGGAGAAATTGTTGCAAAATTGCTGACCTCCGAGCACTCATTTGTCTCCTCTTCGACATAAGAGAGCAGCTGTATTAGCTGTGTAACAGACGAATAAGGTTTGCACCAACATTAATGCGACTGCTACTCTGAATGCATCAGTTATCACCATAGACAAATGAAAATGTAAACATAGGTCGCACTTTTGACGCAGGTGCATGTTCTGGCACATACTGTGATGTTGGCTGCCTAATCTTCTGTTTTTTTTTACAGTTTACATGCAAACGTGCTAACAAAGTAGTATAGTAATAGCCATCTGTATATTTATTTATAGTACATATTCACCTGTAAATCTTGTTCACAATACTTATCTATATATTATATTCATAGGATAATCTAGCTGTAAAATTCTGTTTATAGTAGTATTCATTTCTATATTTATTCAGTACATATCCATCCTGCACTATGGAACCATTGTATATCCTGCACTTACTGCTATTGCACTTCTGGTTAGACCTAAACTGCATTGTGTTGCCTTGTACATGTACATGTGTAATGACAATAAAGTTTAATCTAATCTAATCAAAAGTTTTGCAAAATCTCCACTCTGGCTGGACTTTTTAGAAAGAATTGTTTTCAGGGGCAAATTTTTAATTGGTGTGTAAACGAAGGAAACAAACAAAAGGAAATGTGGTGGCAATCTGTCCACAAATAATGCCACTGGATGAAATCTGAAACCCTTTCCAACTCTTGCTGGTGCAAATAATGAGGTCCACCGTCGTACGGTTAATCTTTTATTGTACAAAATTTTAGATAAAAGCACATACAAAAAGACTGACTTGAATGATTAAAAGCAGACAATGACGAGATCTAAAAACTTTACGCTCACACCGCTGAGTTTGAAAAACTGTGTGCCTTCCCAGATCCAGATTCCCCTTTACCCTCCCTTTTTTCCCTTTCTAATCTCCAATTAGCACCCACACACGTGCGCAGGTGACGTAACAAACAAATCATTCTCACACACACACACACACACACACAAAAATTGGCCATTACAGGAAATATATCTGCTTTCAAAATAAACAACCGGGTATAAAGCAGTAAAGTATTTTGTGTTTTAGAGTTGTATTCTTGACACAAGGTCCACTTATTTGATGTTTCCAAAGCTACATTGCATGTGAGCTGAGCCCCAAAAGATGTTGCTGAAAGCTTCGGCAACAGTAAGTGAGTAGACCTTGTCCAGATCTCAAAATGATTACATTATTAGGTTTCCTAAAAACTTGTCAAAAAAGCTAAATTTAACTTTTGGAAACATGTTTGGCATTTTCTTTTAATGATTTTTTACATATTGTTTAGCATTATCACCTACAGTTTTTGCCGATTGCTTGCACACCAAAATCAAAAGTATTACACAATCAACACCTTACACTCAAGGAGCAAAACGTTGGCCCAGATGTACATCACTATAAGCACACTGTCAGCCTCACACTTTTTGGAAAACACTAAACATACACTAATATACATTAGACACAAGTATAGAATTTTGTCAATTCCCAAGCACAGACTGTCAAATGACCACACCTATGAGCCAATCTGTGAAAAACATCCATCAGGTGCACAAACACATGAGTGTTTAAAGGTGCCCTGCCAAACAAACCGTTTTTACTTGCATTTTTTGAAATATGTTAGGTTCATGTGTGTCTGTGTTATGACGTGAATGTGAAAATGAACTGCTGCCTCCTCTGTCAGCTCTAGCCACTTAAAAGAAATAAGAGGCAAAATTAAGCCAATTACAAAAGCTGGTCAGTCTGATGTCATGTTGCCTGAGCTCATTACTATTCATGAGCTTGCCCAATTGAGCTGGGTTAAGGATACTGATGGCCAGGCTCTCATTGGCTAGCTGTTAGCCAATCAGAGTGAAGCAACTTAGCTCGTTGAATATTAATGAGAACTGGCACAAATCAAGCTGAGTCTTCCTGCAGGCTTTCTATACCACACTAGAATGACTTGAAACAAGGTAACCAAAAGCATTTTTAGAGTCCATGGTTGAACTTCAGATATTAGCACAAAGTATTAAATACGTGTGGCAGGGCACCTTTAATTGGAGACACACCAATCAGGTTTAAGCACTATAAAAATGCAGCAGGTAAATCTAGTATTTTCTGTACCGTATTTCCAGATTTTTTTTAATTTTTTTTTTATAAATGTAGTTGTAACCTGTACTGGATACAGTATTTTATGTTTGTCTGTGGTTTGTTGCTAACAGTGTTATGCACACTACTGTAGTAGCTCTAGTTTTTTTTCCAATTGCTAAAACACAATTGTGCAAACTAGGCTAGTTTTATCAAAATACTTTTCACGCACAATTCACAAAACCCTAACCCAAACTGTAAAATACCTCATACATCCTGCAAAATTAAGCACTGCAACCAAAACTACATATAGCATTAATAAAATCAAACTTTTGCACCACGTGGCACACACTTCATTCATATTACCAGATTTTTGTCTAACCAACTACATACTGTTGGGCATAACTCTTATCTTTAGTATGCTTTGCCATAATACTAAAACAGTTCAACTTGTAGAAAATTGTTCACAAGCACAGCAATATTTGGAGGTACACACATTTTTTTTATTTTTCAATTCAGCATATGGACAGCAGTGCAGCAGATATTTACGTTGGACTGAACAAAGATATGCTCACAAAAAACAACCTGAAAAAGAAAATTGAAAAAATGTGCAGAAATGTAAAAAAATAAAAATAAAAAAATAAAGGTGCTGTTCTGTGGTCTTTTCATAGTGCTTACTTCCTGATTGAAGTGGTAACAACCACCGAGGTGTTTGGCCACGTGAAAAAATTGAGACATGTTTTGTTGTTGATTCTCCATGTTGACTAAATTGGGTATATGGAGAGAAATACATTATATTTTCCTCAGTCTGCAGCATTGGTCTTATGTAACATTTGGGGAACTTATTGTATATTTGCACTTTCTCTGTGTACTACATTTCTGTAAAAGTGTTTTAGGTAAGCAACAGCATTGTGTAACTAGTTGAAACAGAATTAAGTCATTAAATGTAAATGTTTCATATGGTTTCAAAATATGTTATGTATAAATTAGTGTATAGTTTTATCAAGTGTTTCATTTTGCAAGAGTCTTTGATGTTTTGCTTATTGGGTGTATTGTTTTGAAAAAATGCTCCGTTTTCAAAATAGTGCTTAAGCAATCGAACAGAAATTATGTAATACAGCTAAGTATCCTGGAAAAAGTGAATGCCCCTTATAAGTATTTTTCTAAAAGACAAACAAAATTCATGACTAAATAATTAAAAACAAAATAGACTTTAAAAAGGTATTATTTGGTGAGTTTAACTTAAAACTCACCTAATCAGCATCATCAGGACTGTATGAGTGTGGTTTGACCAGATAGATTGATAGTGACCAAACAAACATATCAATTTGGATTTATGTTACTAAATCCTGATTTGCGCACGGACATTTGTGCCCTCACCATTGTCGTACTAAGCCCAGCCCACTTCATATCAGCGAGAAGAGCAGAGAGGAAAAACAGAAAAATGGAAATCTTTCAGGTAAAAATAACTAAAACTGTAAGGTCATGTTTTTGAAACCCATTAATGTTGTGAAACAGCTGCAGGTTGGTTAGGTTAAGGCCACAAACAGTTAATTTTTTAGTTTAAATAAAGATAGGTCCATTTGTTCAGTAGAAATGAAGAATGAATCAACGTTCACTTTTCTTTTCAAACAGGACACAAACCTTGTTTGGCCCATCCACCACCCCAACATACCTATTTGGGGCCGATCACACCGAAAAACATCAATAGGTGCAGCCGCTTCAAAAACGCCTCGGCCGTTGGGCAAAAGACTGGTGGAGCTGTGGATGCGAGCGCAACCGGTGCGATCAAATGTGACTAATGGAAAACAACAACATTGACTCAGGCAGAGAGATAGTGGTTCCCAGGCTAATATAAGAGTTAGTGGTTAGCATTTGCAATATACAAGCTAATTAAAGTGTTGGAGTCAGTAAAGCATGGTAAAACTTTTAGGTAATATAGTCTAACCCCATCAATTAATACAGTGGTATTTTATAGTTTTTACTGTGAGTCATTAACATGTGTACATGCTAACAGACAAAAAGGAAGACACTGTCATCTACCGGCATCAAAACAGGAAGAAAGTGGTAAAGTAGTAAAGCACGCCTCTTGCTTGATTTGATTGGCTGCCTGTGACAAGTGTGACATTGGCCAGTGGTGCGACCATAGACAATATATACAGTCTATGGGTGCGACTCTGCATCTTTCGCTGAAAAGTTTTGAATATTTTAACTTTTATGCACGTCAAAAAAATTGCTAAAAAAATTTTACCCGAAAGAAAGAAGCATAAGAGCTGGTGGCACGTTTACAGCTACGCTTCTCTGTGTGATAAGCTCCTTACGCAGGTTTTTGTTCTCTTACACTACTTCTTGTTTTTCTCCAGTTTTTGCTCAGTCCTGTTCTGACTTAACTGACATTTGTCCACCATCTCCAGTTGAGCTTGCTGCACTACAGGAAATATTCAGCCCAGGGCTCATGAAGAATAAATGGGAGCTGATAGACAGGATTTCGCTCACCCACTGTGAAGGCTGACGTCAACGCCTTCCCACTTAGACTGGAATACATGGGCCTTTCTACAAGGCCTACCTGCTAGAAATGAATGATCTGTACCAGAGGGACTGACCCCGTGAAGAGTTCCCAGCTTTTCATACGTCAGGCCTATTATGCACAAACATGTTTGTTCAGTTGGCACACCAAGGACCGTACTAATGCACTTACTCTAAAAGGTGCATTACAGCCCTTTGAGGGATAGAGAAGGATAATCTCAGCTTTTTATTAGAGAGCATGCATTCAGTGAGTCCTGAGTGCTCTCTCTGGCCAGCTCACTGAGGGAAATGACCTAAATGAGACTGATTTGCCTGCTTGCCTAACCCTCGCTGTGTCTTCTTATGCTTTCCTCTGTCACTGTCTCTCTGTCTTTGGTTTCAACGAGGAATCCCTTCTTTGTAGACAGGGGGAAAAGGGATGAGGAGCAGCATACTGAAGGTGGTGAAGTGCACGTCCTTTGTAGCCGAGTTAGAAAAGCCCGGTGGCTTTGAGAAGCACTTCTCCATCGATTAATCCACATGAGCAAGCCAACAACAGCCAAGGTGACACATCAGAAAACACGAGGCCTCTTTGTGATATGCATACAAAAAGTCTACACACACAAATACCCAAAATACTCATTCATTATAATAGGTGGACATAGGGATATACAGTGAGGGGAAAAAAAGTATTTGATCCCCTGCTGATTTTGTACGTTTGCCCACTGACAAAGAAATTATCAGTCTATAATTTTAATGGTAGATTTATTTGAACAGTGAGAGACAGAATAACAACAAAAATCCAGAAAAACGCATGTCAAAAAGGTTATAAAATTGATTTGAAATATGTATTTGACCCCCCTCTCAATCAAAGATTTCTGGCTCCCAGGTGTCTTTTATACATGTAACGAGCTGAGATTACTCTTAAAGGGAGTGCTCCTAATCTCAGTTTGTAACCTGTATAAAAGACACCTGCCCACGGAAGCAATCAATCATATTGCAAACTCTACACCATGGCCAAGACCAAAGAGCTCTCCAAGGATGTAAGGGACAAGATTGTAGACCTACACAAGTCTGGATTGGGCTACAAGACCATTGCCAAGCAGCTTGGTGAGAAGGTGACAACAGCTGGTGGAATTATTCGCAAATGGAAGAAACAAAAAATTACAGTCAGTCTCCCAGGGCCTGGGGCTCCATGCAAGATTTCACCTTGTGGCGTTGCAATCATGAGAACAATGAGGAATCAGCCCGGAACTACACGGGATGATCTTGTCAATGATCTGAAGTCAGCTGGGACCATAGTCACCAAGAAAACAATTGGTAGTACACTATGCCACGAAGGACTGAAATCCTGCAGCGCCGGCAAGGTCCTCCTGCTCAAGAAAGCACATAAACATGCCCGTCTAAAGTTTGCCAATGAACATCTGAAAGATTCAGAGGACAACTGGGCGAAAGTGTTGTGGTCAGATGAGACCGAATTCAACTTGCCGTATTTGGGGAATGGAATGCTACCTATGACCCCAAGAACACCATCCCCACCATCAAACATGAAGGTGGAAACATTCTGCTTTGGGAGTGTTTTTCTGCTAAGGGGACTGGAAAACTTCACTGCATCAAAGGGACGATGGATGGGGCCATGTACCGTCAAATCTTGGATGAGAACCTCCTTCCCTCAGCCAGGGCATTGAAAATGGGTCGTGGATGGGTATTCCAGAATGACCATGACCCAAAACACAAGGCCAAGAAGAAGCACATTAAGGTCCTGGAGTGGCCTAGCCAGTCTCCAGACCTTAATCCCATAAAAATATCTGTGGAGGGAGCTGAAGGTTTGAGTTGCCAAACGTCAGCCTCAAACCCTTAATGACTTGGAAGATCTGCAAAGAGGAGTGAGACAAAATCCCTCCCGAGATGTGTGCAAACCTGGCGGCCAACTACAAGAAACGTTTGACCTCTGTGATTGTCAACAAGGATTTTGTCACCAAGTACTAAGTCATGTTTTGCAGAGGGGTCAAATACATATTTCCTTCATTAAAATGCAAATCAATTTTTTTAAATTAATTTATTTTATTTTAAACCTTTTTGACATGTGTTTTTCTGGATTTTTGTTGTTATTCTGTCTCTCACTGTTAAAAATAAATCTACCATTAAAATTATAGACCGATCATTTCTTTGTTAGTGGGCAAATGTACAAAATCAGCAGGGGATCAAATACTTTTTTCCCCCTCACTGTACACACACAAAGCAACAAATAGCCTTTCACATTAAAAGCTACTTAAGAACTCTTTCTGCAAGGATGGGCTAATAGAATATTTTGCCTTGCAGTCTTTTTTTTTAACCCTTTTTCTTCTTCCATCATGTGAGACTCAGCGATGATAAATCTGAGGCAGAAAGTGTTTAATAATTGTAATTACCCTTCACAGACCATGATCAAATACTGATTTGAGCATCTGCAAAAAAATCTATTCTAAAGATTTGAATCCGGGTACCAGCTCAAATGTTAGGTCAACACTAATTAACTCCCCAACTAAGAAGAACTACATGAACTTCTTAAGCTTCATTTCAGAATGTGAGTGAGTTTACAAGAGCAGAAAAGATTTAAAAGAGAACAGTATACGGTCGAGTTGCCTTTATATACTCACTCCTGTTTTCTTGCTTTCCTTGAAAGGCCTGCCCATTTGCCAAATGACTACCTGCTGAAGACAAAATCACTTCTGATAGAGTCTCCAACTGATGCTCATCAATGTTTGTATCATTTCAACCGTGAGTTAAGTGATAAACACCTTGGACATAGTTTTCACTCCTTTGGGTCAACTAATCCCCATAATTAAAGTCCAGGATGTGAAATTGAAGGCTGACCTGACATCGCCAACTCGCCACATTTGTACTGTTGAACCTGCTAAGGAAATCAAATGCCCAGCATATGCATAATTATAGAGGCTATTATAGCACAGGCATGCACAGAGGTGGTTAGAGCACCAAGGCAGAACACAGTGGGCAGTAGCTGCACCGTCAGGAGAGAGCACATTAAGATGGCTCACACAATGGCAAGGACATTAGGTCCTATAATTGATGCTGATGGGATGTCTGTTCAGACACATTCAGGTGTGACACACACACACACACACACACACACACACAATTTAGTCAGTAGTTAATCAACAGAGCTGCTCCCAGCCTGAATTACAGCTCAGCCATGTGTATGTCACCTGATAACTGAGTCAGTGCTAATAAATCTGCTATCTTTTTTTATTTTTAACACACATAGTCTGTCCTTCACTGGCTGAGCAGAATCATTCATTGCATAGTAATGTGCAAGCATTGATTTGATAGATGGGTTTTGGTTTACATCACTTATGTATTCCTCTGCAGGACTCTCAAAGGCATAGTGAGCACCATTCAAAGCTCCCATTACCAGAAGCTTGAGTTAGAAAAATAAACACTTCTTACATATCCATCCCAATGTAGATTGCTGAAAGCAAGTAAATAACAAAAACAATTGCAATATGTAAGCATTTCTATAAAAGAGGAGATTAAATGGTTAATTTCAAAACAGTACAAGACGTTTACTCAAGCAGAGAAATGCCCTGAGCGACAGACAGAATGAATGATGGGAGCGACAGAGAAAAAGGGAAGACGCATCAGATTGAATAAGCAAATCGATAACCCTAAAGAACAAAATTCGTTAAATGCCGGGGGGAAATGCAGACACTCACCTCCTTCTCTCAGTACAGACGTGCAGTGGAGTAGATGGCACTCCTCATCTCACTGCTGCTATGGTGTCTGGGAGAGCACACCCCTCTCTGCCCATTCATAGTTCTGCCAACACACCACTCATGCAGAGAGAGAGAGAGAGAGAGAGAGAGCGAGAGAGACAGAGAGCGAGAGAGAGAGATAGAGACCGACCCCCCTTCAGAGACAATTTCTACAAGGTTGGCAAATGAGACGCTACCTAAAGCCCATGCTGTCATTTACATGCTGCTGACATCATCCATGTGGATGAATCCATCTATGACTCATAATTTGTTTTGTAACCCATACAACAGCCAAATGCACCCCATAATAGTCCTTCCAGGCTCCTCAACAGGAATACACCTTCCAGCAACAAGTAGCTAGACAGATTAAGCAAGCCATTGGCTAGATGTCCTTCATAAAGAGCCAATCACAGCAGTGCAATGATCAAACGTCAGAAATTTGCACACAAAAAAATAAAAATAAAAACACTACATGATGGCATTTAGAAGGTTTCTGAACCAGAATACGACAAAAGGTACAATATAATGCAATCAAAGCTAGTTACAATGTACACCTACACAGACAGATACACATTAGACTTCTTTTACACTGCATGAGTCATACAGCCAGTGGGGTCTGGCTGCACCACATAGAATACCAAATCACGTAGCATTTGTCAAGCCAGAAACTGACCTTAGTGATTCATCCAAAAGATTCCTTAGAGGGCTAAAAGCTGTAACATGACATCTCAATCCCCCAACAACAAAACCAGACAAACAAGATCCTATTTCATCATAAAACAATTTAATTGTTTGGATACACCCTGTGGTATATTTTGATGTACACATCAGATTCATTCCATTAGATCACATTACACATTCGTGATCTGGACCCTGAGATGTAGTCTAAGGCGACAGGACAGAAAACAGGACTTGACCAGGGCTAAAAGTGCCATCGCAGCAAAATGTTTAAGTACCACAAACACACATTTGAAAATAGCAAGTTAGCACACAAAATGAAAATTAGTAAATTAAAATATTAAAAACTAATTTCAGTAAAAAATATTATCTTCAATCTTAATTCAAATAAAGAAAAAAAAACAATAGTGCAATACACTTCCCCTTCTGGACAGTCCTGTGCAGAAACATGTTTTTGTTTAGAGTTCAGTGAAAAGAATTACTACGATGTGAGATTGTGAGAAATATAAGCAATGTAAACTGTACAGCGTTAAACAATAAACACAGCCAACACATTGGCTTCAGGGTAAATTAAAACTTTTCAAAACATTTCTTAGCAAACATTGTTCCTGTTAACATCTGTAGTGTTTGAAATGACACTGTAAATGCTCGCCATGATCTTTCTTCTTTACATATTGCCTCAAGAGGCCAATTATCAGTAGCAGAGATGGTGGTACACTGCTCTCAGAGCTTATTTGTAAACAATTATAAAAAAAAGTGCTTGACCATTTTTCACTGTCTTCTGACATGACTGGTCTCATGATGTTGTGAGATGTTTGATATAGTTCTGATTGTGTCTTTGTCCATCGCACACACACACAGAAGTCTTTCAAACTGATGTTTCCCTTAAGTCTTTGGCTTTAGATTCAGCAGAGTCTTGGGTTTCAGCTGAACTTGCATCGGAGGAGCTGGTTGTACTCTGCTTGTTTGGCTCTGTGTCCTGTCCCTGGTCTGTGGCCAGCTTCAGGAACAGAGGGACCTCTAGCTGCTCTTTGGTCAAAAGGCCTCGCTGGTCATCAACCCTGCAGCACTGAGCCCTCGACAGCATGTCCAGAAGCCCTGACACACATAAAATATAATGCTAATTCTGACATTTGGTTCAAATAAATAAACACTGCCATTTACATTTCATAGTTAGGAGTGTAGTTGGGTAACAACTTATTCTCGATGGATACAAGTTTTAGAAATATAGACCTGTAATATAGACTATCTGTAATATAGACCTGTAAATGTATCCCTGGCCAGGATTCTACGAGTGGGTAACATGGAGAAAAATATTCTAACATGGTGAATACGATTTTAAATTGCAAAATAAATGGATAACATAGCTTATATAATAATATAGTTTATGTTCAGAAAATTCAATTGCGAAAGTTGAGACTGAAAGTTCATTTTGACCTTAAAAACAGCAGCTGATAAAAACAAGCCCACCCTGAGGTCCATTTGGTAGCTTTTCAAACAACTTTCCTTACCAGATGGAGTTTTTTATAATTCCATCTGTTTGGAAAGATTATGTGATATGATTCAACAGCTTCTAAAAAAGGTACACTGTGGTGAGATCGTTTTTGTCAAGACTAAAAACAAAAAACATAAAAAAGGTTATGTTCTTTTGTGTTGGACTTTGTCTTAAGAATTTATTTTTGTGTAAAGAATGAACCTCCAAGCACAAATTAAGAAAATGTTGAATCAAGGTATTTAAATGTATTAAAAGAAATTATTGCTATAGATTCCTTGTTATAAATGTTGTGGAAAAATCTGACGGTTGTCAAATATCTATCATCTTACAATATCTACTGCCATGTCGCCAAACCCTACTAGATGCTGCCGAGATGTCCTACCCTCCATGTCGCGGTATTTACCGGGCTTGGACTGAGTCTTGGCTCTGTCTGTTTGCAGCAATGATCGGGACTCCAGCCCTCCTGCCCTCACTGCTCCTGCCTGGGACCAAAATAGATTGCAGGGTTATCAATGTACCAATTTCACTGGTGTCAAATCCCCCAGGCATACTGTCACAAACAATTTAATTTAACAGAGATAAATAACGCTGTGAATGTGATTGCTTCACGTGTCATTAATGCCAAGATATCCCCTACTCTATTCACCTACGGAACAAACAAAAAGGCATCCATTTAATCTGTACGTTAAAACAAAAACAAAAAAAAGGAAAGATGCTGTCATGTTATCTATGTAATATATGAAGGGTGTCACGAAGGTTACTTCTAAAATCACGTCCTTGTTATAACCATGATATTCTTGAGATAACTAACAGCATCTCAGCTGCTTGACTTGTAAGTATGACTGTATCATTCAAAAGATTATGTTTTTTACGATGGCAATAAGATTGATGTTCAGCAGACGTTTAACACTCCCTCACCTGTGTGGCTGCAGCAGAACCACTGCCTCTGTTGGTCTGGTCTTTTCCTGGTTAAACCACACAAAACAACTCAGTACTTTTCCTTTCAGCAGAAATGTAGTGGAATGCTGATGATACTACGTAATGTAACTTCCAAATTATGTTAAAACACTGATTTTAGCCTTATAAAATATTGTTGACTGTTGAGAATTAAACTGGTCCTCCCCTCTAATCAAATCCATTCCCCTCTTCCTAAATGCAGTGAATGGAGCTAAGGTGGGGAGCACTGATCCAAAGTGAAGTTGGTTCTGGTCTCTTAGCAGTTGGGAAATGAGGTAAGTAAACTCAAAGTGACAGAGCACTCAACAAGCCAAATGGACCCAGACATTTCAGCCCCACAGAAAAGAATGAAGACACAGAGAAGAGAGACACACAAAGAAATCAGAGTAGGAAAAAAGGAACATGCAGACAGCCATGCAGAAAAATCAGGGCAATAAAGTGGATAGCAAAAAGACTTTCACATCAGCCCTAGCTAAGAGCAAGTGAGACCCAATAAATGCAGAAACACTTTCTCTGACCCATAAAGAAACAATTATGTGAATAAGGCAGCACAGCCAGGGATCGGGCAGTGTACACCGAGCATCATCAATGTATCACCAACATCGACAATTAACAGTGGCTGGAGGGCTTAAATGTGCCTTTATCTGATTTGATTGAACTCATTTAATGTACTCATTGGCCATGTAGGTTTCTTTAAGTCCTGAGGCTGCATGTGAACTTGGGGGAGCAGTGTAGTTACAGTGGGGGAAATAAGTATTTGACCCCTTGCTGATTTTGCATGTTTGCCCACTTACAAAGAATGCAACGATCTATAATTTTAATCATATGTACATTCTAACAGTGAAAGACAGAATCCCAAAGAAATTTTATATGAATTTATAAAAAATTGATAACCATCTGATGAGGAAAAACAAGTATATGACCCCTACCAAACAGCAAGTATTCTGGCTCCTACAAGCCAGTTAGTCTTTCTTTAAGACACAGCCCCAATCCCAACCAATTATCTACATCAAATACACCTGCCTCACCTCATTACCTGTATAAAAGACACCTGTCAACACCCAAACAACCAGCATCCAACATCACCACCATGGGCAAGACCAAAGAGCTTTCTACGGACATCAGGGACAAGATTGTAGATCGGCACAAGGCTGGGATGGGCTACAAGAGAATCGGAAAGAAACTTGGAGAGAAAAGATCAACTGTCGGTGCAGTTATCAGGAAATGGAAGAAGCACCATACCACCGCCAACCTCCCTCGGTCTGGGCCTCCACACAAGATCTTGCCTCGTGGGGTGTCCCTGATCATGCGAACGGTGAGGAATCATCCCAAAACCACAAGGGGGGAACTGATGAATCAACTGAAGGCAGCTGGGACCACAGTTACAAAAGAAACGGTTGGTAACACACTACGCCGTCATGGATTGAAATCCTGCAGCGCATGCAAGGTCCCCCTGCTCAAGAAGAAACATGTACAGGCCCGCATGAAGTTCGCCATTCACCACCTGGACGACTCAGAAGAGGCCTGGAAGAAGGTGATGTGGTCAGATGAGACCAAAATAGAACTTTTTGGCCTCAACTCAACTCGTCGTGTTTGGAGGGCAAAGAACACCGAGTACAACCCAAAGAACACCATCCCCACCGTCAGGCATGGTGGTGGCAACATCATGCTTTGGGGGTGTTTTTCAGCCAAGGAGACAGGACAACTCCATCGTATTGAGGGGAGGATGGACGGGGCCATGTATCGTGGAATTCTGAACCAACATCTCCTTCCCTCAGTGAGAGAGCTGAAGATGGGTCGAGGATGGGTGTTTCAGCACGACAACGACCCTAAGCACACAGCCAAAGCAACAAAAGAGTGGCTGAAGAAGAAGCACATCAAGGTTCTGGAGTGGCCTAGCCAGTCTCCAGACCTGAATCCAATTGAAAATCTTTGGAGGGAGCTTAAAATTCGAGTTGCCAGGCGACAACCTCGGAACCTGAATGATTTGGAGGCTGTCTGCAGGGAGGAGTGGGCCAACATCCCTGCCGAAATGTGCACAAACCTTGTCACCAACTATAAAAACAGTTTGACATCTGTGCTGGCCAATAATGGCTTTTCTACAAAATATTAACATGCTGTTTGTCCAGGGGGTCATATACTTGTTTTTCCTCATCAGATGGTTATCAATTTTAATAAATTCATATGATGTGATTTTCAGGAATTTTCTTTGGGATTCTGTCTTTCACTGTTAGAATGTACATATGATTAAAATTATAGATCGTTGCATTCTTTGTAAGTGGGCAAATCTGCAAAATCAGCAAGGGGTCAAATACATATTTCCCCCACTGTATATGATGTAAACATTTCTCTCTGGTTCAAATGAAAGTAAAAACATTGCATTTAAAAAGAGTATTAAACTTGTATTAACCTTTGGCTTTTTCAAGTCGTAGCACCTTATTTGCTAGTCTGAACACAGTGCTGGTCATGTTCAAAGGCTCGTTGCTTCCCACCTAAAACAAGAAAAAAATCAGAAATCAGTTTCACAGTTTTGTGTTGATAAAGAAGAGAGACCACTAAAAATGGGTCTTAATGCACAAAAGAGAAAAAACACAATGCATTACAAATATTGACAAAAATAAAATTACAAAATATTATTACAAACAAAAATAGTGACACACATTCAATTTTACAACAAAAAGAAAACAGATTGGATATAAATATTTACATGCATAGTGGCACATAAACGGTTGCCTAGGAACGGCTGCTGTGAGCAGGAGAGGTGGACAAGTGCCGACAGGACAGAACTTTAAAAAGTTATACATTTAAAAATGTCAGCCAACTCTACTGCTTTCACAAGTAGAGGCAAGTCATTAATGTGAATTTACTAGAAATATTTCTAATATTTAAAGTTATTCCTTTACATTTGAGAAAAAGTAATTGATCATGTGCTTATCTTAGAAACTACTTAGACTGGCTAGCAAGGTTACTATACGGTGAAACAACAACTCATCTTTGTTTCTGTATTTATTTTTTCTTGTTTGTTTATGTATGTACAACCACCGAGATAAATTCCTTGTGTTACTTTCTTGGCAAAAAATCCTTTTCTGATTCTGATACATATGGTACAGTTTATCACAATTATCAAGGGTATTTTACTTTAAGTATTTGATGGAAATATAGCTATACAGATACTCACCATGGTGACCACGGCCTCTTGCGGCTTAAGTTGGTGTTTCTGCAGCACCGCAGAAAGGGCATCCTGCAATGTCTTACTAGACTTTGCCATGATCCCAACTGTCTTACCAGTGAAAGTAATCTCCAGCCTGAAACACACATGCATTCCAATAATCTGCCTCACACAGCAGTAAAGCACAAACACTTAATGCATTGGTACAGCAGTATAGCATCATTAAAATCTAGTCACCCAAAACTGGTCGTCACCGAAGAATCTGCCACTCACTGATACCTTAGCAGGAACTCCAAATTTTGTGTCATTTAGCCATTTGATAATCTATTCAATGAAAATGATGACTAATTTATGTATGGTTTTAATACAAGGACTTCCCTCTAATATGGTGAGAAGTGGCATGCTGTGGTGAGGACGGGGGTGTGAAAGCCTGCCTGGGTGACAAAGACAGAAAAAAAAAAAGCAAATGAAGGAAGTGACACAGTTGACTCACGCAAACGTCACCCTGAGCTCCAGAGAGACCTGCTGATCTCTCAGAACAGAGCAGTCCTGGTCCAGCGATAAGGGCTGCTGCAGAGAGAGCAACGGTGTATCAGACCGAGAGAAGTGACTTTCAGAGACGTTACCATGAACTGGAGATACTTTCAAATAGGTGTCACAAAGTTTCAGAAATGAAAAGAGGGAGTGAGAAGTTGAGGATGTTAGAACAGGAAGAGAGAGCGGTCATCTTTCTCACACTGCCTGTTGCAAAACAACTTTGCAGTGTGGTACCATAGATATTTCTGAACAGCTTGTTGATTTAAAGCTTTGGCTGGTGCTGCAGACAGAGTAGCTAAGTGCTCACCTTGTCCTTGCCATGAAGGTAGATGACAACATCTTTCAACGGAAAGCCTCTCTTCTCGCACAGGCTAGTCAGCATGTCTTTGATGGGTTTGCCATTGCTCGTAGGGGCCAGGGAGGCACTGCCATCGGGTAGGTAGACACAGCAGTAGCCTCCCTCCACCCCTATTCGACCTCCACCTCTACTACCCTGTTCTGGAGACTGAGGACATGATCTGCCATTCTACATCACAGATGGAGAAGAGAGGGAAGAACCCAAGTGAAAAATAATAGAGTTAAGCACTATATGGCAGATTTTTCTCTGAATTGAAATTTGTCACTTTAATGACTGCATTTTGTCATTCATGTGTGCCCTGTTGTCACAAATGCACTGACCTCGATCTGCTGGTAGAGGGAGCCAAGCTCCACACTGCTGTTTGACTTGACTGACATATTGGACTCTTTCCGGGATGGGTGTTGGGTGTATCTAATTTTATGGATGGAGGAAAAGAACAAGAGAGCCATGGAGAAATTGTGAGATAAAGTCACAGGTTGTACATCAAGGCATAACTCAAAAGAACTAGATCTGCAATCACTACCTCCCCATGAGTCTCTTTTCTGTCGCTGTTTCTCTGAAGCACTCTTGCCGCTTGGCAAGCTGTTTGAGCATGACTTCTTATTCTGTTTGAGACAGTGATGAAAGAAATGCAATAACAGCAAAATTGAAACAAGAATCACAGTTTCCCCCCCTACCCTGCCTCTCAGTCCACCCATCCTCCCTCTGCCACCTCCCATCACTCTACCTTCTTGTTACTTAAGGGACTTCTGTTGGCCACGTCCTCCCAGGATCCCATGCGGACTGGCTCAGTAGAAAGCTGAGGTGCAAGTTTACCTTCTGCGCTTCCCAAGGTGCAACTCTGGTAGAGAGGAGAGCGCACAAAGCGCCTGTAGCTGTCCATCTTCATCAGTTTAAATATCTGACACAAAGCAAGGGCGGATGTGCACACAGTCAGAAGGGCCACTAACAATTAATTACTGTATTACTCAGCTACAATGGTGTGTGGTGTCCAAACCTGTGATTGAGCCTTGTTAAACATGTCTGGTGTGGGCTGTTCCAGGTCCTTCTCCTCCGTCTTGGCTGTGTCATCGATGTTGACAGAGTATGGAGCGCTGTCAGACAGGTAGGTGTTGTAGATGGAGCGAGCTGCTGTTTTCAGCTGGGAACACAACAGTTCAATCAGACTGAAACCTCCACATGATACAGAACCAAATGTTTGCTAATCATTGTGTTGAAACCAATAATTTTAAATACGGATAGATACAAACTAAAGCAACCAAGTTGCCCTCACTGTAAACATTCAACGTCAGGAAAACTCAAAGAAGGAGCTTTACATTTTTTAAACTATATAAAGGGGAGCTTATGCAGAGTAAGCACACAACAGCATAATGAATCACAAATGACGGGTGAGATGATTTAACATGCAAAGACGTAAAAGCATTATCATACCTCTTTCAAGGAGCTGGCTGGGATCTTCCTGAATTTTTCACAAGCTTGCCAGAATAAAATGTTCTCCGCACTCACCTCAGACATCAAGAAAGCCTGTGGAGAAAAGACACATACATATGTGTAAAAACATATGGCACACCTTTGGAAAGGTAGTTAAGAATCATCAACACTTGAATTATTCCTGAACTTAAAATTACAACACATGTTGAGTGTGTCTGACCGTGAACTGTTGGACACCAAAGGGGTCCTCCAACAGCTTCTCAAATGAGATGGCCCAGGTCAGCACACTGTTGGCTTGGCCGGTCTCTTGCCCCGAAGTCCCTGGAAGGCTGGAGCTGCTGCCTCCACAGCCCCGCGCAGACATGTTCAACTCTACAAAACATCCAGACACACCCATTTATCATCACAGAAAAAAAAGCATCAACAAGAGTGAATCAGATATTTTCTTTATGTCATGCACAGACATGTTTCAGTTCAGAGAAATGCAAGATTTACAGGATTGTCAGCGAGCACATTGTTTGTTCATGCTTACCTCCATCCGACACTGCCTGGCTCTGTAAATAGAGAGGTGGAGAGATAAGGTAGAGAACAAATACATCTGATAAGATGGAAACACCTCACTGAGGCTGCCATGGACTAGTATGGTATATCTGGATAATTCCTATGGTAGTATGTGAGAAATTCAACATTCACTTGGTTGAATCATAAAATCAAAAGTGAAATTGTATTTAAATTCATACCTATTCTTTAAGACAGAAATCTTCAACAGGAGGTCGGGACCCTTAGGGGGTCCTCGGAGTTACTGCAGGAGGGCCCCAAGTTATGGTTCAATCATTTTGAAAAGTTTCAAAAGTAATACTGTACGTCTGAAAATATACATAAACCTGAGTCCAACTTATTAGCAAAAATGTCCACAACATTGATGACAGGCTTATTGGCTTTTAGAGCCACTAAGGTAGCCAGATACAGTTGAGTTTAAGGAAAAATAAATAAATTATGAAGACCCCTACTCTAAGAGGCTGCAATCAAAAGTAAAGAACAGGGAAAAAAAAAAAAAAATATCAAAAGCACAAAGCAGTGTAAACTGAATTTATCAAACACAAAAGTTAGAGACATATACCTCAAAACAAAAGCACAGAGGCACACATTTAGGAAGTGAAATGTGAACACCAGCTGTCTGTTTTTAGCCTACAGTATGTAACAATGTAGTGCAATCAGTCAATGCTGTTTTCACAGGAAGTGGTTGTGACACTGATGACAATGGTTCTCATTCAGCTTTTAGAGCTCACAAAATTCAGGAGTAAAGTTATCTGTTTCAATTCAAACTCTTTCATAGTTAAATGCTGCCAATAAATGCTGTTAACTCTTTACACACAAACCTGTGGCCTGTGCTGAGTGGCTCACAGCACCATGGTCCTGGGTTCAATCAAGAGGGCTGTCTGTGTGGTTACACGTTATTTGGTCTGTCTGGGTTTTCTATGGGCTTTCAGGTTTCCTCCAACAATCTATAACTCTAAACTGTGAATGTGATTGACTGTTTTTCTGTCTATGTTAGATTAGTCCTGTGAGTTGCAACCGGCCCAGAGTGTACAGGTTATAAAAATACAAAAATAAAAACACTATGACTATACACCAGCCTATATGAGAAGCTATAGTGGTAGCTATATTCACCTTTTTTTTTTAAAGGGTTGTATTTCCACCAAATTAAGAATATTGTGAAACCTGTCAAGTGGCACAATCTGAGTGCTTTTACAGAACTATCTTTCATTCTGAAAAAATATGACAAGCATCTTGCTTCAAAAGTTGTTTGTTTAATGGTTTGTAATGTTTAATCATATTACCAGTAAGCTAATCATTTCTGCTGGTTGTTCTTTGTGGTGATAATTGTTGCTTTATAAAATTATTACTTTTTACATTCTTTATACTTTGTTTATAACATCTTTATCATGAAATCATGTGATCTATGCTTTGTCATTGATGCACATTTTTTTATTGTAGAAGCCAGAATTTAAATGTTCCTGATCATTTTAGCTCTGGGATGGTTTTATAAAAACATGAATCAACTCTTAAGTTAGCTAAAGCAAGGTTTTCATAGACAGTCCCCCATATCTTGACCTTGCTTCTAGACTAAACCATAAGGTATCCACAACGTGACTGAGCCAACTGTGAAGTCATACAGAGAAGTGCATGTCTTAATGTGAGTGAGTGAGAGAACTTTATTCTTAGCATACAGTAATGCTACTAAAAAAACCGAGTCTAAATTAGTGAGACCATGAGACATATGCTCATCTTTTGTAAAAACAATTATGGTCAAAACCTCTTTACCACAAGTGGAATTTACCCACCACATTGAAGATATTCAGTGTGAAGATAGTCTGCATGCAAAGAGAAAACTTCCTTGTAATTCTTGTGCTACTGCTTGACAACAGCCCAAAGACAACAGCTACTGGCAATTGTTAAAACTTTGCCCATATAAGGCAGATACGGACTGGCAATTTCTGCAGGTGTTGAGCTCCACTGTGGCGCCACCTCTTCTCCACCTCAATCTCTGGCTACAAAAACGCAACATGTCAATGCCTACAAATGCACTTCACAGGAGACCCCACCACACTTTTTTCCACAGTTCTACACAGACTAACGAATCATGGTCTCATTCACTGCTACAGAGAACAATATCTAAGGATTAGGATTCTCTGCAAATCCAGTGAAGGAGAGACAAGATATGCAAAAACAATGTGAGGGTGAGAGTCTGTTGCAGCACCAATTATAGGAACATTTGCAATCTCTCAAAATGCAAAGTGCAGAGAACTTTTTTTTTTTTAAACCATAGCAACATTAAGGTCTTCTCTGCTCCTGTGTAATACATTTTTACTTATGCACTTTCACACCTTTTGTAGCGCTGAACCAATTCAAGAAACATGATGGTCTCACACAGAGTAGATTGAAGCCAACATAGCCTACACATGACAGACTGACAAACAAACATGGCTTGGTTTCCACTTCTGACTTGAAGCAGGCCTGGAGTGCTTTCAGTAGCAACCAACCACACAGTCTTATTGCTTCTGGCACTTCTGAAGAGTTAAGTCCAACAATGCAAGCCAACACAAGAAACTGCTTTATCATACTCAACATCAAGGTATTCTGACCTGGATGTCAACTCAACTGTATGAGCACGGTTAAAAAAGCAGACTGAAAAAGTAGTCAAGACTACAACAAAGACATTATTGTTGACCAAATTATTACAGGGTTACAACTTACAGATATCCAACACATTAACTCCAATGTATTCCTCACAGTTGCCTACTCACAGTCCTGAAATTCCTCTATGTAAGAGCTGTTAAAGTCTCCGCCTTTATACAGCATAAATGCATGTAAAATCCACTAGATCCAAAGAACAGCTGCAGAACCAAACCAAACTAGAGTGTTGCAAACTTACCATGTGGCCTATAGGAATCCCTAGAGCATTAGAGTTCTTCGCCATGATGGCTCAGACACCAGACTACAAGCTGAAGTCTTTGTGATGTGCACACTGTCAGGGGACACAGTAAAGTGCTCCACCCAAACATGACACACACACACACACACACACACACACACTGACACACACACACTGACACACACCTTCCTGTCACTTCCTGCCTAGAAGGGAAGTCTTACCATAGCAACAGGCCACAAAAGAGGAAGTATGGTTACTATGATCAAACTGTTTTCAGCCTGTCTTGAGAAACACTATGATGTGGGAACACAGACAAGACAAAAACGCTTTTTCTATTTTTTTATAGCCATTGTGCGAGTTACTTGACACAACTTCAACCATTAAATAATCTAAGACTACTCTAATACTCTTCTCTTTTCTAGTCACAGTGAAGTTTCCTTTTACTTGGAAGTCATTGAGATTAAGACATTAAAAGTACACAACACAATGCCTCCTCCTAATGTTCAGTTACTTTAACGTGGTAATAGGGCCTACTACAATTAAATTCATAGTCTACTCTCCAAACGTCACCAAACTTCTATAAGATGCAATTCTGCGTCTTGTAGAAGCAAGCGTTACATCTTTCAAACAATTGTAGACTTCCTCTTTTAAAACAAATTCAATATCTCGACGTAACACTATTTTAGAGTTTAAAAAAAAGAGCAGATTTCCATTAGGTTTGGTACACAAAGCACAAGGAGTTCATCATTTTATGAGTGATGAGTATTATTCTGCAGCTGTAGCAATTATATGAATGTACAGAGATTCCAAGTAGTGCAAATTCAAGTTGTACACTACACTTTTTTACTTGGAAACACTGTTTGCACGCACGAACTCTCTAATTAGATTGTGTGTGAAGTGATTTTCATTACCTTTTTGTCCGCCATCATGCCAGTGGTTATGGTGGACCATTTGTCATATTTCCTAAATTGCTTTTGCGCAGCAACTTTAGCCAGTCGGGAGAACCTGTGATAAAGTCCTATTAAAGCGACCATCTTGATGAAAACACACACACTGCGAGCCAGACGCGAGAGAGAGATGAAAGCGCTGGAAGCTTACAGAGCAAGTTAGTTAACAGCTTTTACCTGTTTGCTGAGTCTCGACATGTGCACGAGCTGAGGACCCAGGTGAAGCAGGATAGCTTAATTAGCTGCGCACCTGTTGCCCTTGTAAACGGCTTGCTCATTTGCTTACATTATCTGTTAGGTTAACGTGATAATGTTTCATATATTAGCATGCTTACAGTAGCATCTTTTGAATTTTCCCACTGGGACAGTAGGCCTAAAAGCCTGTATGTTATAACGTGTAGTAGCAGTTGGCTGAACTTCATGTTAGCCTATTACAACTGATATTAGCCCAAAATACACACATGCACAAACAGGACTAATGGAGCTATGGTACATTTTGGTTGAGGTTAGGATTACATGAAACACAAATTGATAAGGGAAGGTTTAATTTAACCTGATGTTCTTTCCAGTGCTAGGCCTACATTATCTTTGACAATAGAGTGGCAACATTAATGTGACTTAGACAGGGCTGCCAACTCTCACGCATTGGCCGTGAGACACACGCATTTGACTGGTTTCACACGCCACACCCCCGATTTCTCACGCTGAAGTGTAAACCCAGTCGGTCAAATTTCTGAAAGATGAGTTTATCTATAGATATACCTGTTGAGCCACTCGTGATCGACTAGTTGTGCTTTCAGAGACTGTGAGGGGTTCAAGAGCGCTCCCTGTCTGTGGAATTTTCGAAATGTTGCAAACTGAGTCATTTTTTTTCACGAGCCCTCCCAAGTGCATTTCCCCGACTTCAGGTATGTGCTCTGAGTATTACAGACCCGTCCGTCGCTTCGTGTCGACTCTGTAACAATAGAGGTGATACGCGGCTGGTAGTGTAGCAACTTTAGTTCATTTTAGTGGACTTGCTCTGCTGTGGACAGTGACGCGTTGGATCCGAGCCTAGACCTCCGATGAAGATACTGGGAAATGTTGGGCCACTATTGTGCTTCTCTAATCTCTGTGCATCTCTAAATGTAACTGTAAATAATTCATTCATTGTTTCATAAAATGAAAAAATAGTCTTTATTTTCCCAAAAAAGTAAATACTGTAAGTGGGGCACAGAGGATGAGGGCCAAACATTACTGAGCCTTGGCACAAAGGTTAAAGGATTAGAATTTATGTAAATCAGTTACATTTCTCATTCTTTTGAATTGCAGTGGTCTTAGTTGATCTTTCTGGTAGACCAACATTAATTTAACTTTGGGTCCCTGGTCCCTACACTGAAAACTGTGTGTGTGTGGTAGTCAAGAGAGAATGGGAGAAGGAAATTTGTGTGAGGTGGACCTGTTCACCACAGACCCAAATCTTATCAGCTGTTGCTACTGACATATGCTGCATTGTCTCTTCATGTGGCTCATTATGTTTGGCACATTGTCTGGGTCACTTCATATATTATAAGAAGGTAATACAATGTGTAATCAGGTGATGACTGATTAACATTAATGTAAATGCTAAATGCCCTAATACCTGTTGATACTACAAGAGTGCTAAGGCTCATCATGTAAGACTTAATTTCTCCATTTTTTTGCACAAAACTCTTCAGCAATTGCTATTTAATGGTTTATTTTTCAAAATAAAATTCTGGGGGAGCATACCCCCAGATCCCCCTAGGGAGAGCCCCCCCACACACATAACAAATCTCAATTTAAAGCCTGCAGAGTAATGATGCTGAAAGAGCCAACGAAACTGCTTTGTACGCGGCAAAATATGGGTTGCCCCCCCCCCCAAATCTCACTCCAAGGGTTTTGGAAAAGTTGGCAGCTCTGCTTAGAGGCAATTTGAACCAGTTTGGTTATGTGGAGTTTGCATAGTTACCTTGTGTCTGTTTTTTTTTTGTTTTTTTTTATGCTCTACTTTCCTCCCACAGCCCAACACACATGCAGGTTTAAAACTCTATATTATGGCTGTTTAAGAGTGTGATGGCGTTTATGTTTTGCATCTGTCCAGTGTGCACTTTTCCTCATGCCTCTTCCCCAGTGCATGATGGGATAGGATCCAGCTCCCCATGACCCTGAAGGAATAAGTTTTAAGAAAATAGATGTATAAACAGCAGCACTCTCTACTGGCCACTGCATGAATAAATATGGTATAAAGGCCATGACTTCAAGGAAAGATAATATAGTATTTCCAAGCTTCAATTCTTCAAATTCAGTCAATTTGGTCATAATCCCAAACTGCCTTAGCAAAATTAACCCTAGTATGTGTCCCATTATATGGTGTGTCTGCAAAGGCAGTGCATCGTTTGCATTGGTAAACCACTGTTTTGCTTATAACAGGTTGTGCTTCAGCTAGGGTCGGGCAAAGTGAGACTATGCATCAGCATACCTGTCTCTCTATATCTGTCTTTTATATTCCTGTGTCTGTCCATCTCTCTGTCTATTTCTTGTTTGTAAGAAGTGTAAAACATACCCTCATTTTAACCTAAATGTTACTTAACAACATAAAAAGCAGCAGCACACTACTGTCACTGTTTCCATCACTCTTATCTATAACACATACACACTGTGCCATGAAGTTTCTGGGAATGATTTATTTGCATTGATATCAGTGTTAATAATCTGGTATGCATTTTGTGACGCAAATACTATTAGGTTAGGCAAAACATTGCAGGTCACCATTCAACTGTGTGTGTATGAAGAGACAACACCACCACAGGTAACAAGAAAAACATTTCAGCATGTTCAGCCTTTATTTTGATATTTAAGTGCTATGATATTTTCTATTTCTAATATGTTTCAATGTTGTTAGCTTTTAACCTTAGAGATTTTGATGTATTGATAAGTAGTCTCAATATACTGGTAAATGTGTTCATAGGCTAAAGTAATTTAATTTACAAGTCTTTTTCAACAGAGAATGGTTATGAGAGGGGTATCGCTATATCTTTTGCTTGGGCATCTCCTCATAGGTAAGGAGCCACTTATTCATTTTACAGTTATATATCTATATACAGTGTATTTATACTGCATGTTCTTATTTACCTTGACTATGTATGCTTGTTTAGCTCTACACATACATTTTAATTTATCTATTCTTTACTTTATCTTAGTAGGCGCTGGCTCTACCTGTTTTCCTCTTGAATGTCTGAGATGTAACGCAACAACAAACATTCAAGCAGGTAAAGAAAAAAAATGAAACTTCTCACTTATTGACTATATTTGTAAATGTTCTGCCATTAAATACTTGCAATTGACATGCAAAGGAAAAATGTCCTTAATGCAACACCTTATTTCACAATAGATCCTTGTGCATTCTGCAATCCAAAAATGTGCATCGATGGTGAGTGCCATCTTTCTTTTTATTTGTTTACTTGAAAATAAACCTATTTCACATATGGCACTGTACATTATAAACAGTAATTTACAGTGGGGTGTGGTAGTACAGTGAGCTCATGGCAAACACTCTTAAAAAATAATCAAAATGTTCATACATTTGACTGTTTTTCTAAACTAGTTTATTGCTGACGATTTAACTGAGCAGAATAGGTTATTGTCTGAAAGAAATTGACTGGGATCTGTCATGTATTCTCTGTTGTAAAGTAAATGCTGACTGTCACTATATTAATGTTCATGTGTATTATTTTATCCAGATACTTCAAATATTCCATCAAACTGCAAACAAGGTAACCTGGGACAATATCCTCGCCTGTTGCAGTGCACTAACATTTGCACTATTATTTGCACTTCTGATTACCTAACACTATCACTGTTGCTTCCCTCCCTTAAATATTTACCCTGCCCATCAGACTTTCAGGTTTCTGTCAACAGCACTGGATCCAACCTTCAGGAGGGCGATGACATCACTCTACAATGTGTCCATAACCTTCCCTATTTGATTACGATGTTTGGGTGGAAGAAGAATCAGGAGGAAGTCCATGACGGCAAAAACAAAAGCATGCTGTATCTCAAACAAGTTCTGTCCAATGCAGCTGGCCAGTACATCTGCTTTGTGAAAAGCCTGTGTGGCGATTACGAGTCTCCGCCACACAATGTCACTGTAAAGAGTAAGTAAACATCGCCCTGTTTATTGACCACAGCCACAGATTACATGCGCCTTTTTAATGTAAATTTTAACTAAATTAACCAGCCTGAAAGTAAATTGAAATTTAAAGAGCCAAAACATTTAATGAAGATATGAATAATAAAATGCACACCTTAATGACCATTGATAGCATGTGTCATTGGCCTTCTCTGTTTCCATGTGTCTGCTTTTGTAACTGTGTTCTCATGCAGATCAGAGTATTTTGCTCATTGTGATCTGTGGTATTTCCGCTTTGGTCCTGGTCTTGAGTATGGGGCTGGCTATGAAGTTCAAGCTGAAAAGAGATAACGGTAAGGGCTCAGTTCAGGTTGTATGTTGTATTAGACACAGGAGTATAGCAAAGCACCTCTTCTGTTTCAAATATATTGTCTAGAATGGAAATGATGATGATAAATATACTGTGTAGAAATAGTATATTTCAAATACTTAAAAGTTTAATAGTTCAACATTTTGGGAAATCTACACTCACTTGCTTTCTTGAGTTACACAAGAAGATTGATAACACTCATATCTGTCTGTAAAAGACTAAGAAAAGGGGAATTAGTGAGCCTGGCTCTGTCCAAACCTAACATAATCAACTCACCAAAAGCTCACTAATTAACTTGTTATATCAGACCTGTGTAATTCATGCAAAAATGGAAGGGTAAAAATTGCAAGTTGGGGTTTTACATGAGTTTGTATGGTGGAGTATTTCTTGGCCTGAAGCAGTTCCCATCCAACTGAGGGAGAGTCAGTCCATGTTTACTGTTATAGGCCTTTTCATTGAAGAATCTGAATTGTGAGTGTGTAAATGTATCTAATATATAGTTCAGTGCAGTCTCCATGGTATGTGCACCTTTTTCTGCTAACAATCCCACAATTACATTTTATACATGTGAAAATGACCGACTCTACACTCAGTGATGAAGAAAAAGGACAATAATAGATTTGTCCAATTGAAGTGTCCAAAATCTCAATGTTCTCCTCACTTCTGAGTAAACTATTGAGTCGTATTGAGATTTTTGCACTTTTGCACAGATTAAACAAACAAGTTATAACATGGGAGATTTAAGGGTGCTTGTAGCTGGAATTTGTTAACTTGGACAGAGCCAGGTTTGCTGTTACCACCTGTTTCCAGTCTTTATGCTAAGCTAAACGTGTCTGGCTCAACGGATGTAAACATTACTGGGATAAAGCCTGACATCCAGAGCGTCTCTAACGCACCAGATGTCCCTCCCCTCTCTCTGTCTCCGCAATCGGGGTTGTAGTAAGTTTAAAGAAATATAAACAAGCCAGAGCATTATTCCCCTATCCCCCAGAATAGATCGGCGGTCTAGTCGGACTATACTCCAGGGCTGTGGATAAAGGTCTGGCAATGCAAGACTAAAGCTTAACTAACCGGCTGCCTGCTCCAGCTTTATATTTACCGTACAGGAATTAGAGTGGTAATGATCTTCTTATCTAACTCTCTGCAAGAAAGCAAATAAACATATTTCCCTATTTGTCCATGTACTTACTGCTAATCTTAGACTTACATATTTGACTTCTCTCTATGTACATGATCACCTCCCCCCTTTATGTATCTCTCTGCAGTTAAACACAAAGAGAGGAGGAAGCAGAGGGCAGAGGCAGAACAGAGAAATGGTCCGGCTCCTTTCACAATAAGAGAGTCCTAAATAAGACTCACTATATCACTTTCAAAAAGAATATGATTGCTGATGTTGTGTCATAATTTGCTTTTGTACTGTTTGATGCAGAAATAAAATGTATTTAATCTCCATTTTGTGGCTAAATGTGTGTGATCAGCTAGGGTTATAACAAGCTTATGTATAGACATTTCCAGACCATGGTGGATCCTTTGTTTAATCAGCATTCATGTTAACAACACCCATTGACCAGGAAGCCTGTTCAGTTGAGGAAAAGAGTCGAGAAATGTTTTAATCCAGACACAGGACAGGCATGCTCAAACTAATCCCAATGAATGCTCTACTCACAGGAATGCACTTTACAGACAACCCACACAGCAGCTTTAAAGTGGCTGGCATGTAATGGATATATGGGGTGATAATGCTACCCACTCCTTTCCAAGACAGGGATGGATGTTGGATTTCAGAGTTGACGTATGAACACAGAAATGATCAGTTCCTTGGTTCAACACTATGATATAATCCTTTGAAGTTTCGGTGTTAAGCTCTATGTATACTGTCACTCCCCATGCTACTCAGAGTGCCTTTTTTCTGCATTAACAGCATTTTTCCCCATCAGGCATATGGTAAAAGGTCTGAAATGTTTCTGCTCATAACATCTGTGTGTGTGTGTGTGTGTGTGTGTGTGTGTGTGTGTGTGTGTGTGTGTGTGTGTGTGTGTGAGTGTGTCAGGAAGGACTTTTGAACAGTTCCTCCTATAGCAGGTGGCTAAGAGATAATCCAGGTAAAGCCACTGCAAAGTGGACATGGAGGGATAGACAGAGGAGGGGGAGGGGAGGGGGGTTGAATGGGGTGGCCTTTGCATGGAAGACTAGGGCTAATTCTGGCCTCCTAATCCCAGTCCCATCCACCCTCCCCCTCTTCCTGCTTGCTTGCTTTACTCCACGGCGGCAGTGAGGAGCAATTGATGCCCAGGTAGACATTACTATAACATACACACATAGCACTTAACCCACTCAAGTTTACAGAGGAGGAAGAGGGAAAAGACAGAGGCTGCTGGTACCTTTTCTGGATAGCTAACCTGGGTGACCTTGCTAACTAACTCACCTGTGTGGGCTTCACTGGAGAATGTAGCTGCAGCCCTCCAGCTGAGCCACAGGAAACACGCCACCATGGGAGAAGCTCAAAAGGTAAGTGACCTGATCTAGAGGAATAGGATTTATAAAACCAAATGTTAACCTTGTGTATTTGTTTGACAACTATTTACAGGTGTTTTTGGTTTTCAAAAGTGTACACCAATATTTTATACATTATTTAGCTCTGTTGTGAAGGCTGGATTATCTAAATTGCTCATTTTAGCTCAAAAAGTGTTGATACAATAATTGTATTATCCAAATTGAACGTCCAACGCTATTTGATGTATCCATAATAACGCATACACTGTACTACCTGACACTTCGAAGGAAATATTTAAAGCTACAGGCCTCTTTTGTCAGCAGTGTGGCAGGCTTCAATTGCACAACCTTGCTTCAGACTGATCACATTAAACAGTGCACCATTATATGAATGGAGCTCTAATCAAGACCAGTGCTTTTCTAAATGAAGCGACATATTCATTCTTACTAGGCTGGAGATTGGTGGATGGGTGGAGCAAATTGGGCATGCATGTGTTGTCAACAGTGCTGTATGTACTTGGAGCTTTGACCTCAAATCAGAATACTAAACAAAAACTAGGGATGCTCCAAATGCTGCTATGCAATTAATTTATTTTTTTGTCCTATTCTTCCACATCACATCCTCCTCCCTACGTGCAGGGCTTACTCTCTGTCATTGAGAAACTGAAGGGATCCACGGAACAGGAGGTCAGAATAGTGCTTCTGGGGTTGGATAATGCCGGCAAGACAACCCTGCTAAAGAGCCTTGCCTCTGAGGATGTGAACACCATCACGCCAACACAGGTGAGAGAAAGTGTTAAAACTCACACATACACATATACACATCATGACCTTAAGTAAATTCACTTACTGTATGGCATAATAAAGCAAGAAGCACCACTGACTGATTGCAGATGATGATTTTGTGACCTTAATTTAATTGATTCATCTTACCATGAACAGCTGATCCACTTTATGACACCTGATGATCATCATTAAGTGTATTTTTGATAAGCAGGGCAGCTGCCAGAAAAATAGCCTAAATGTTTTGTTAACCAACAAGTTACCACTCTACCACTGTCACTGAATCCTTTTTTTTTTGCAAAAACAGTGATACAATGATGGATTTCTCTTGTCTGAATAAAGTTTTTCAAACAATATTTGGTATTTTCATGGCACTGTAACCCAATATTATTGAAGACAGGGAGATTATAGCTAATCTTGTGAGACCAGGGTGACCAGTGTCGCTCATAGTAATGGGATTCTGATGACCTTTGCTGTTCTGAAACGTTTTAAAATGTAATTATGGGTCGTGCAGTACACACGCTTCGACCACCAATCAGTAAAATAATGATGTATGGGTGTCACATCATCCTGTTATATTGTATGTTAAGTAACCTTTCAGCAGGAAATTACCTTCCTGATTAGCATGCTCTCAACATATTCTTTAAGACGATCCTAACAGCCTTTTTTTTAGCCCTCTTGTGTTGTGATTACCTAACCTTATGATTAACTAATAGCCTTGCATTACACAAGACATAGAGAAAAAGACATGGAGCAGATGTACTGCCAGGTCTTGGACAAGTGTGAAGGGTCATCAGATACCAGGCAGATAGGATGCAGTCCAGCATGACAAGTCACCACAAAGCTAAACCAGATTTGACATTTAAACACATACACTGCAGTTGATCCTTTACGTCTTATCCTCAGATTTTCTCCTCAGCTGGCCCTCAGGAGGATAAAGTTGTTATACAACCACGCCCACTGTAACAGAAAGGAGCTGCGTTATGAAAAACGGCTGCGGATTAGCACAGTGACCATAGCACATGTTCTCCTGCTGATATGTAACAGGGTTACAATATAGAGTTACCAAACAGTGATTCATTAATACACACACCTGTGTTCAAGTACGTTGCCACTTAATTAATTGCTTCATAACCATGTGTGAGGCTTTCCAGGTGCTGCTTACTGGAACTGTGTTAAATTGAAGGCAGTGATGTACAGTACACTGACTCCAGCTTTGCATTTCACTTCAGGGCTTCAACATAAAGAGTGTTGCCTCTCATGGCATGAAACTTAATGTTTGGGACATTGGAGGACAGAGGAAGATCAGGACCTTCTGGAAAAAGTACCTGGACAACACAGATCTGTTGGTGAGTGACTAAACTTAATTCAGATCAATTATTTTTTCCCCCCTGAGAGACATTTACTCTATTCTGTATTTGGATCCCCATTAGAGTTTGCAAAGTGGTTGCCAGTCACCCTGGGCTCCACACATGTCATCACTGAAAACACACCACAAAAGCATGTGAAGCAATACAAATCCATAACATTACAGTTTCAAATATATGCATAAATAAAGCACTTTAATTGTAGATTGATGAATAGAACTTGCTAGTAAACTCTAACGTGGAACATTTTTCAAAGGTTGACAAGTATATCTTCTGTTTTCAATTAGCACTGACTTTTTGACTGCTGTACAGGAGCATATCATAAATGAGTCACACAGTGTTTAGGCCAAACAATAAAAATAAATATAATAAATAAAACTTTCCATCCATGAATTTTTTTGTGTTTACATGTCAGCTAATTATATTGTAATATGTTTGTTCTTTCAGATTTATGTTATTGACAGTGCAGACAAGAAGCGCTTTGAGGAGACGGGACTGGTGAGCTTGATGTCATTTGCATGCAAATACATTCTGACAAGAACCATAGCAAAACAAGTTTATTACATTTATTAAATTAAAGTAAATAAGTCAATAACGTACAAAAATGGTATGTGTGTATGTGCAGGAGCTGTCCGAGCTGATTGACGAGGACACTCTAAAAGGCGTTCCGGTGCTCATCTTTGCCAATAAACAGGATCTGGCCACAGCGTCACCGGCCAGTGAGATCGCTGAGGGACTCAACCTGCATACGTACCGGGATCGTGAGTGGCAGATTCAGGCCTGCTCAGCTGTGTCTGGGGAGGGAGTTCAGGTCAGACGCATTTCCAACCTTGATTTATTGATTTCCCCTCAGATGGAACCTAATTAACTATATAAAAGTGCCCTTCCTGCTGTACACTATTGCAGTGAAAATCAGTCAACTATGACTTTGATGGTTTTGTGTATTTTCTGTCTTCAAAACTATGAAACTAATTTTGGTATATTTTTATTTCCCTAACAGGATGGCATGAACTGGATTTGCAACAATATTGTGAATAAGAAGAAGTGACAACACTGACCAAAGTCAAACAGAGAACCATCACATTAAGGGATTAAAGAAATATTTCACTTCATTTAATATCAACACACCTCTCGCCTATGACAGACCCCGCTCCCCTCACATATTTGAATGATAATTTTGTTTTTACAATTTTTGTCATTTTTATGAATATTTCCCAAATGTAACTAATTTAAAGATTATACATAAATATTTCAGCTACAATAAGTGAATTAGGTACTTATTTATTATTGTTATTTCCTAAAAATGTATGTTTTGTCCCCTTATCCTGAGGATCCTTATCTGGTGAATCTAAGTGTGTAGCCATGTAGAACTGTTGGCGCTTGTTACATCCTGTTCAGTGGGAGAGTAAAGTATGTTGTTTTGAGGTTTTTGACAATAAAATAGTTAGTAATTTCTGCTATTTTGTTTTTATGTTTTCAAATTGTATGCAGTAATCAAATTCACATAAAAGATCCAAAAAAATACATGCACGAACGATAATATATAAATGGTGAAAGACTGAAAACGTGACTGTAAATGTCAACACTTCCATGAGTAACAAGCTGATCCACTCCTGCTCAGCTGTAAACATTGTACAGTGAGAGAGAGAGAGACAGAGAGAGAGAGAGAGAGAAAGAGAGAGTAATTGAAAAGCAAAAGAGAGAGAAACGAGAATTCACAATTATACACTCGCATGGCAGAACAAGATATCAAATCTTGAAGGCACAGCAAAGCAAACAGTGCAGGAAATTACACACAGAGAGGCTGACTAATTTGCATTGGAGAGACTTTCTCAAAATGTTTGTTTTATATGCAAATTTACTTTTACATAGCATGCAGTCCCTATTGCTGCAATGTTGGAGCTGTCTGTATCCCTCTTCACAGAGGTAGTTGGCCATATGACACATCTAATGTCCAGCTGTGAGCACTGTGTTGTTCTCCCAGAAGAAACAAAATTCAATTCAGTCTACTTTGTGTGAGCAACTTTGAGGTAAAATCCTTCTTCATCTTCTGTTCTGTGATCTGCAATAAAGATTGTGGAGATCATTGATTTCATACGACTTCCTCAGTCTTTACTCACAAACAGTTAATCTTCCCTGGGACAGCGGTCAGAACCCAACCTCAGTCTTAGAGGCCCACACAGTCCTGTGGTCGTTCTTTACATATTTGTCCTTTAGACTGACCTTGGTGTAGGCTAAGTCCTCTATACAGCCATTTTGGCTCTACTCAGCTGCAGTTGGATTAAATGGATCCTTTGTTTCTATTGTCTGGAGTTGTAATTAAACATCTGAAAGCACTCTAAAATCACACGCTTGCAGGCTTTGTTCTGTGTCCTGCTCTACATGAACTTATGCTAATGAATATTTTGTCTTTTCTTTTGTATGGTATTTATGAGTGGTTTTGAAAAAATAAAACGATCAGCTCTCTGGTTTACAATTAGTGAATTTTGAGTCATCTCCATGGCAACTAAAATTTGGTGCAAGTCCTTAAACATTTTTGTTGTCATCAAATCCTGTTGAGCAAGCGCAACAGGGGGTGCAGGACCAATTACAACTTGCACTAAAGCATCATTATGGCTGTTTGAAAGACAGCACAGGAGCTGGGCTGGTGGGAAGATGAGTCTGCCTGCTGCAGTGTGTTGTTCAGTGCTGCTTTGTATACCAACAGGTGGCAGTATTAGAGAGCCCAATTAATCTCAGGGCTTCGCTCTTTACAAATATTTGACACAGTATAATTACACTGATTTTGTGCCAACGCTTGAGCAGTTACTTTTATTCTTGCACAGCTTCAGAAAAATATCTTGTGAAATATTTCTTCTGTATATATATATATATATAGAGAGATATAAAGTAATATGATGTCACTTCCATGCAAGAGAAGAGGCCCCTCAGCAGGTGTTGCCATGGCAACCCCCTCCCTGTTATTCGTGGTCCACCAGCCACCTTTTTTCTTCAGTCCTCTCTTGTCCTCCATTTCTGTCATTTTCCAAAGCTCTGCTCATCAAAAGAAAGCCTGCTCACTAGAGAGCCTGGACAACAACACATTCCAGGTACGAACAGAAGACACTCGGTGTTCCGTTGTCTGTGAGAGTGAAGTTATTTAGCTAAAATGAATAATGTAATTAATTCAGTAGTTAATTAAATATAAGTTAATTTTACTGGGAACAAACAAGCAAATGGTAAATCATAATGTTTACTAATTATTAGTGATGCTATAATTTTTCATTTTAACAGGTTATTGTGGAACACATTAAAACATTTTGATATTAAGTATTTGTTAATGATCATCATATATTTTATAGATCACCATAAAATATTTAATAGGGCCAATTTGATTTATGTCATGCTTTATAAACCACATATTAAGCATTAACGAATTATTATTAGCATTTGCAACTTATTAGCCATCCAAATAAACAAGTATTAACCTTTGAAAAAGTATCTAAGTAACTATCTAAATGCTATTTAATTTGTAAACACTAAAATACATTTGATTGTTTGCTAACAGTAAATTAACTAAAGTTTAATTAGCTATCAATTCACCATTTATAAATGATGGTTAATTTAAATTGTTATCTGTAATTCTTTTTGTAACAGGGCTGATTATTGTACAGAAATGGATTGCATTAAAGCTGTGGTATGCACTTTATTTTTGGCATTGTTGAGCAAAATTTAAAGTCAAAGTAGTCTAAGAGAGAGAGAGAGAGAGAGAGAGAGAGAGAGAGAGAGTGTGTGTGTGTGTGTGTGTGTGTGTGCCCAGTGGCTGCCTTGCACATGCATTGCCACAGAGAGGGGATCATGTATGAAATTGTTCTCATCTGTTGTTTTCGGCAGATCGATTTATCATTAGACATAAAGAACTCCGCTTACAATGATTGCATGTTCATCTGTGCATGTGTAAACCAAACTGAAAGACATTTTTCTCCCTAAAGCTGCAACAAAGTATCCCCAAGTCACCAAGGCTTCCCATCATGCCGGAAGTCATCCACCTGCCCTCCACGAAGCCTCCTCCTCCCAGTTTCAATGCCACCCCAACGAACTCCAGCTTCCTGACCACCACCACCACCACACAGCTACCATTGGAGCAGGTGCACATGCAAGTGCACATCATGCTGATTGTTGTCATTTTTTGTGTTGTCTGCTTTCTGCTCCTGCTCACCTTCTTCTACGCCTTCTGCTTCCATTGCTCCATTCGTTCATCGCCTAAAGACTCGTACACAACCAAGAGATGCAGCCTTGAACGCGAGGACGCCACCTATAAGTTCAGTTCCTCTGATAACCAGTCGGTGGGGAACATTGTCTGACTGGGACACCGGACCATGATAACTGATATTTAACTGTCTATCAATGTATTTTTGTTGGTGTTACACTATTCTTGTTCTAGTGACATGTATGGATGTGTCACAGCACTATAAAGGCCGAGAGTAACTACACGTTCCATAAACCAAGGCATGACATTTGAGTAATTGCTTTTACTCCCATATTGATTTGATATGATTTTTCCTGCATTTGATTGATAATTGAACAGGAGTTACTGGTGTGATGCATAGATAAAAATATGACGACATAAAAGTATTGTGTTCCTTGGTTTTCTTGCTGGAGTTTAATACATGTATGCATGTCAAGTGAGCACACATACACACAATAAAAGAAATATTCATACCCATATCCATGGAGAAATGTGTTCATTTGAAAAGTGTAAAATAAATGCAAAATACAAGTCTGAATCCCAGGCCTTTGAGTGACAAAACAAACAATAACAAATGGATCCACACACGGCTCAGCAGGCATCTCACTTTATTTTCACTGAGCTGACAAGCCTTTACATTGTGCCATGGCTGTGTATTTGAGAAAACTGTTATAGAACAATAAATCCAGACATGCAGGATGAAGGAGAGGGACTGAGGAGAGATACAGAGGGATTTCTTGAAAGGATAAAATAAGATGTCAAATCTACAAGGTGCAGCAGAACAATCAGGAAATTGCTGAGCTTGTGTCCAGCTGAACAGCGTGGCAGTGACACAGCAACGTTTTAGTGGCAATTGCTTTGAGGTGACTGATGTGAGGTATTAATTGGAGAAGTGTCTGCCCACTCAAACTGATCTAAGTGTAAATGTAGCAATAATAGCTGTGATTTATTTCTGTATTATCAAAGCTACCTCAGAAATGATGATTTTGCTGTGCAACATAACAACACTCTAGGCCTCTAGAAATTTCAAGCATTAAATATTAGGCCATGTATACTAACAATACGTCATTAAAGAGATTGTCATGGTATCACCACAAGAATGCCAAAATAACAGCAAAAACAGCATTCCTATCTCGTATTTGGCCTAAAAGTTAAAGAGTTGTACAAACTTGCTTTAGAAACAGTAATACAAATTAATTACTGGCTACAGCATCAGCTGGCATCTGTTTGGCTCATGACACGGAGCATGTGGCACTCTTGGAGCAGCGGGAGTCACAGGAGCTGTCAGGGGACTCCATGATGCAGTCCCTACCATCAGACTCAGGTGAGTCCAGTCCCAAGTGAGCGTCCTGCAGGCCATCCTGCAAAGCATCCTTATAGTGGGCCTGGGGAAGGAACAATCCCTTATAATCACACCAATTTCAGCAGGTGTAAAACAGCACTAAAAGGAAGGGAATACTAGTGAATGGATAAAAAGAAAGTAATTAGAAGTTTGTAGTTAAATTAAAGTCAATAAAGGTTGTGGCACTTTGCATTGCACCAGATATTCCCTCTCACCTTATGAACAGACATCTTCTCCACACGGCACAACTCCATCGACCCCTTAAGAGAATGGCTTGAAATTTCCATCTTGAGACGATGAGAGCGAGTAGACTTGACATCATCCTCGTCCCGCCCTGCCACTAGTGGGGAAGCCTGGAGGCAAAGACAGAAGGAGACTCAGGGAACCAGAGATTATGAAAGTGGCAATGAAGCAAATGAGAGTGTAAACCATTCAAGGATGACTTAATTGAATTCCTTACCAGTCCCTCCTTATTTCCCGTGGCCTCAGGGCCTGAGATGTTGGCCTTACTGATGGTCTGGTTCTCAAACTGAGGACACGCCGCCTGAGCGTTTCCGTCTTTGTCCCGCTTTCCTTTCAGCCAGTAGGTCTCAATTTCAACATTTCCCTTATAGAGGACAAAAAGAAGAAAAAAGTAAGATTCAGGTTTGGACATAAAGGAATTATGCACAAATACTAGAAGACATGCTCAAAGGTAAAAATTCTGTTATGGAAGGGAATAAAATCATCATCATCAAAATCATAATTCCCCAATGAAACATCTGTCACGCTTTTCTTGAGATTGGCGCCTGTAATCAGCTGCCTGAGAAACTTTGGAAGTCACTTTGCTGGTATTATCACTAAACGTACAACCTCATAGTCCAAGATCCAGTGATGAAATAGTCAGACAAGCAAGCTGCAATTACCAGCTCTGAATGTTAAGTGTGCTGACTCCCCAGAGCCAAAACACTGTGAGTTATTATTATTCCATGTATTTCTAAGATTCAGAAATGTTTATTATGTCTGATTGCTGATAAACAAATCTTCCAGTAACATAGATTGCAGCCTTGTAGGTTGTGTATAATGTACAGATAACATGTATTTATCTTTAGGTGGGGACATTCACACAGTTCTGAACCACATCATCGCTGCGTGTTAATTACATTCAAATCATATCAATTACATGTTGTTACAGTGTCTGAGTGAATGCAATTAATGTGACGATGAGTGTAGTTGCTGTGGAAACAGTTTAGACCCCTAACCTTGATGGTAATGGTGCCTCTCCTTTCAAAAATAAAGTGACTTCCTTTCAGGTGCTCGTAGGTGGCACTGCTGAGCTGAATATGCATCTCCTGAATGAGATAAAGACAGACCAGACACACAAAATCACAATAAAACTGTTAGTTTAGTTATCATATATACAATAAAAAATATTGACTTAGCTTCCCTACCTTTCCGTTGCTCTCCATGGCAGATGCGGTGTGGACTGTGTCACCGTGCAGACCGTAACGTGGCATCTTATGTCCCACTACACCTGCCACCACCATCCCAGAGTGGATCCCTGCAACCAGAACAACAGTTAAGGTCACTCAGTCAAACATGGACACAAACGCACAGGTCCATACACGTTTTACCCACCAACACGAATCTGTATGTGGTTGCCATTAGAGGGGTCTTTCAGGTGATCTATTGATCGCACCATGTCCAGGGCCATGTCACAGATGTTGTGAGCATGATACTTTGTCTTCTCTGGAGCCCCAGCTACCACCATGTAGGCATCTCCAATAGTCTCAACCTAGAGAAGAAATGAACAGCAGCTCACACACAGCAGCACTTTTGGAGAAAGTATATTAAAACAGAGGGAAAATCACAGACAAACCTTGAAGACGCGGTGCTTCTCGCTGAGCGTGTCAAACAGTGTGTACATGGTGTTGAGCATTGAGACCACCTGCATTGGAGTGATGTGGCTGCAAATGCGAGTAAATCCCACAACATCACTGAAAAGAATGGTCACATCTGGGAACACCTGGGAGAAAAGAGGTAAGAGAGTTGATTATTGTCAAAATACTGTGCTTACATACACACACGGACACACACTCACATATATACACACACGTACACAGAGGTGATGCCGGCATTAATATGCCAATGTTTGTGTCCGTGCTGTTATGCATCATGATGTTATACACACACACGCACATGTGTGAAGTGATGCATGAATGTCAGTGACAGTGAGTTATTTGAGAAGTATAATGTGTCTCTATATGTCTCTTTCATCTGTACAATAAAGATGCAGCTACAAACTTCAGCTTAGTATAGAAGCAGGAGTGTAGCCAGTAGCCTGGCTCTGTCCTAAGTTTCTGATTCCACCTCTTTCCAGGCTTTAAGAGTCTCTAGCGGATGGGTGCATTTCCCAAAACGTTACGCTATTGTTTCAGAGAGCAGCAAATGTTGAAACACTGAAACTGTTGCTTCTGTTGTGTTTTGTACTTAAGGTGTTAAATCATAGTGGCATAAACAGTAAGCCTATTTGGCACTATCAAACTTACCTCACAAGTGTTCACAGCCGGCTCTCCTTTGCGCAGTCTTTTAGCGACTGGCTTGGGAATCATTCTGTACAGGAGGTCATCAGTCTTCTTCATCTCATAGTCTAACATCTTCATACTCTCCTCCAGCTTACTGGACTTCTTTTGCTCCTGCGTTCACAATTTGAAATTAGACAGAAGCACATTGTAAGTCTGTATCTATGCCTTTCATCTCAGGTCTGCAGGCGGTGGGTGATCTGGGGATGGCAGACTGAAAGAAGGGCTTCAGAGCAACTTTACATAATGCAGAGTGGCAAGGGAGCTGATCACACATAAAAAATGCAGCTGCACGTTGGCACAGTGAACCTGTATGAGAGCTCTCTTCAGCTCCTCTGACTGCTGCGTGCCCGCCAGCACCAGGTCTCTGCTGGAGTCGTGCATGCTTAGGTCATTGATGTACAGCCCGGTCCTAAACATAGCACTCAGACTCTCCATACTAGACACACAGACAGTTAAAGAGAAAAATGAAGGACAAATGACAACAACAATGGTGTTAATAATATGCACTAAACAGTAACAGAATCTATTTGAAAATAACAACAGCAGTATCTATAAAAAATAAGGCGATTAAAGGACAGTAATTGTGACCAATATTATTTTTGGTTTCCTACAGTATAAACAATGTATGCAGAGGGATGTGGCACTTAACATTTCAGTAGTTCCCTCAATACAGGCATGCGGGCATTTGCTTGCAAAACAACATGTTTGAGAAGAGGCGGGAGTTGTTTTGGTAATGTACTCTGTAGAAAACACTCTCAGTTGCAAATGGGTTCCCATTAGGCCCACAAGGGCTGCACTGTCTGATTACAAGCTAATTAGCAGCTCATTTCATGCATGGTAAGTGCTGTTAGAATGGGCCCCTGATTTGATTCACTGCCCAGCCTTTTATTTCCAGCCTCGTAATTCAGTTTAGCTCTTGCTGCTTTTTAGAATAATTTACTTTAGAACTGCAGCGTTTTAATAAAGATCTGTCTATGTGTGTGTAAGTGTGTGTGTGTGTGTGTGTGTGTGTGTGTGTGTGTGGTGGGACCTTACACAGGCGTTCCCAGGAAGATGATGGACTCCCACTCTGGCATATATCTCATTTGTCCTTTTAGTTTCAGGCAGCGGCTCCCATCGCCCCAGCTCTCCATCGCATTAGCGCTGTTCCCGTCTAAAAGGATGGAGCATGATTAAATGCCAACAAGACAAACAATGAGAGAGGTGTTTTACATATCACGATTAGATAAGAACTGCACTGTGTTAACAATGTCATACTAATGGATTTGACAGTTCACTATCGGTCAGTTTAGAATAGTTCTATTTGGGAAATATGCTTATTCGCTTTCTCGCTAACCGCTAGAAGGAAAGATAAATACCACTCTCAATCTGTATGTTCAATATGAAGCTGAATGAAGCTTATGTCAATCTATGTAAAAATGTCTAAATTTTTTCTTTAAAGTGAGATTCTTTTGTTTTCTAACTGTGTCTGTGTCTTTAATAAGGTTAACCTACTCATAAACATAAGCAAGATCTGATAGTGGACTTTCCAACAAATTCCAGGTATCCCCTAAAATACTGAGGAATTTCTACTCCTGCACCATCGAGAGCATCCTGACGGGAAACATCACTGCCTGGTACGGACACTGCATCCTGCAGAGAGGGGTGTTTGGCTGAGGCGCTGCCCTACCCTGCCTAAAGGATATTTAAACCAGGCATTGCAAGAAAAAGGCTAGGAGAATCATTGAGGATGAAAACCACCCGGGTGACAGGCTTTTCACCGTGTTGAGGTCAGGTAGAAGATGCCAGATACAAGAAAGCCCACAGTGAGGACTCAGGAGAAACGTCTACCCTCAGATCCTAAAGAAGGACACTGCCTAAGACTGACGGCATTACATTTTGCTGGAATTGTACCTTAAATGATAACATGTGACTAATACAATGGATTGATTGATGCTGTCATTGTCAGCCAGACTAGATCAATGTCTGTATGCTCAAGTGTAGTTGTTTAAGATAACAGAACCTTTGTAATCATCTCCAATGATGGACTGGAAAGCCATGAGCTCCACGTCTACGTCAGCAGTGCGATTGGCATTTTCATAATCAGAATCTGTGGAGAAACAGGGAAGCTGTCAGAGCGGTAAACATGCATGTTCAAACCCTCCACACGTGAAATATGGCTGAGATTAGTTCCAATAAATTCAATCAATTAAAGTTGATCAAGACATAAAGCAATTTAATTTCTCTCAACTTCAATTCAGCTATTGTTTACTGCATACCTCCTCTTTTTATTTAATTTAATTTATTAAAACAAATGTATTTATTTAATAAACCTCAACTTGAGCATTTTTCACAACTAACTGCAGTGAAATTGATCTGTCTACAAGTTCTCGCCCACCAGACACACACCCCTGTGATTGTTTGCATGGATCCCACGCTTACTCTGGACTCGGTTGTGAAGGTTCCTCTCTCTCTTCACAGGCTCCTTGGACATGATCTCAAACAGGTTGTTGGGGTGGGAGATGATCTGTATACAGATGACTAAATCAGTAATCTCAGCACTCCTCATCACTCTGTTAAAAACTGATACAAACATAGCTAAAGTTGGACCTGAATTTGCTGGAAACTTTAAAATTGTCCCTGTCTGAAACAGGGACATAAAGTGACGTCTTACCATGTTCCAGGTAAACTCCACTAGGGGGCGAGCCAACAAGAAGGCATCATTGATTTTCTTCCCATCCAGATCAGGGAAGACTGTTGCCAGGCCTGAGCCAACGTTATGCACCACCATGTCCTAAAGAATCAAAGAATTGCAGGGATTTTTCATACATTTAACACTTAATTGCATTCTTAATGTGAATTTAGGAATTGAACTAAACGGAGTTACCTGTCTGAAGACAATGTTAAAGGGGAAGACCTCAAAGAAGAAATCTGAGGTAATGGGCAAAATCTCCTGCTCTTCCTCATCCTCCTTCATGATGTAGCGGTAGGCAGAGTTGTCAAAGTTCAGCCTGCACAATCATACAGATCAATATGTTTTCTAAAGTTTAAAGTTAAGTATAAACTGCGGTGGAAGAAGAACTACAATTCTACTAATACAACCAAGTGAAAATACTCTGAAAATACAAATAAAATGACTGCGTTCAAAATTTCACTGAAGTAAAAGTACAGATTAATGGTGTAAGATAGAATTAAAAACCATGTTCTGCCACACAAATTTGGATGTTTTGAATGTTTCTTTAATCTTTGCCATTTTCTTTAGATAATCTATCTCTTTAGGCCTTGAAAAGTTATTCAAAGCAAGCCATCTGCGAAGTTTTGAGAGAAATGTCTCTTTAGTGGAACTGACAACTGAAACATGACAAGGGAGCCCAACAGGACACTGCTTTTTTGTAAGGGGTCACAAGCCAAAAAGAATGGTAACTCCCAGTTTCATGTTTGTTTTTTTATGTAAAATCTCAATCTGAAAAGTAACAGCCAAATCTTCTTTAATGTAGTGGAGTAGAATTATGACATTGCTTAAAATGGAAACTTTGTACTTATGTAGGCTACAGTTCATGAGTAAATGTACCACTGAGTATAAAAAAGCTATGTGTGTGTGTGTGTGTGTGTGTGTGTGTGTGTGTGTGTGTGTGTGTGTGTGTGTGTGTGCACCTCATGGTGACATGAGAGTAGTCTCCAACCATCTGCTCAGACAGCACCTCCACATGGATGTCGGTGTCATAGAACTGTTTCCCCATCTGCCTTAGCTGCCCCATGGCGTAGTGTAGATAGCCTTTGCGCTTACTCCTGCCATACACAAAGGGAGAAAATGCAATCAGTCTAAAGTAAATTAATCACACTACTCTTTCTCCGTTCGCTCTGTTCTGTTCTGTTCATTTGACCCGCTCCAACCCTCTCATCCCCAACCTCCCCCTCCTCCTTGTCTCAGACCTGTAGTGGAGGGTGACTCCAGTGGCTGACTCCTCCTGGCAAAAGAAGGTTGGAGGCTGCACCTTAGGGTAGCTGAAGCGCAGGTACTCATGCAGATTATCAAGGCCATTGACAAAGTCACGTACATGACGGCCCAGAACCTGTAGGCAGAGACAGAGTGTGACAGGGTATGTCTCTAATAGTTGCTCTAAATGCTTATTAGAGTACTTTTCAAGGAAGAGACACTCCAATTATTTTAGTTTACTAGTCATGGGGAGGACTAAGCTAAGCAGTTGTATAATGTTGTCTGTGGTCCAGAATAAAAATCAGAGAAAAAAAAAAACTTAAGATGAGCGCTTTTGGAGCTTGGCCCATACAAGTGACCATTTTTTACTGATTTGTAGATGAGTTACATATTCCTTCTTCAATAATACGACACAATCATATATATGAGACACTAAGAAAACAAAAGATTCAAAAACCACAACCTTTCACTAGCACAATAGCAGTTTTAGGATACTCAGATCACTGGGTATTTAATAATTTCTTCACACATCCACCAAAAGAGAACACAGTACTGACAGTTTTAAGTCTGAGATCTTTTTTCACCTTGAGGATCCTGTCATAGCCGTACTTCCCAACAAAGCCAAGGAAGTAGACCCCCCATGAGTTCATCAGCTCATTGTAAGGTGTGCCTGTCACTCCACTGGCTGCCTTTGCAATACGGGGAATCACACTCTCACTATACACCTGTGCACGCACACACACACACACACACACACCTCGGTATATCAAAATATTTCTTTTGACATCAGGACTATGAAGCTTCAGACAAAAGGCAGTGAGTGACAAAAACTGTAGGCAGGTTGACACAGACAGCACAGCCATCACAAATATATTTCATAAATACTAGTCAATGCTTACATACAGAATTTTTGTATTCATTTCAGAAACTCAGACCTACCTGGTGGGTGACAAAAGAGTGCAACCTGACATCTGCTCTTTCTCTGACCAGCTTCCACACATCATCTCCGTACGACTCCTTGATGAAGTCGTGAAGACTCTCACACAGCAGCCCGTACATTATGTCTCTAAAACTGAGCACTGTCAGCACAGCTCCCCAACTGATTGACTTCCAACAGTCCTCCCAAAGGTGCCTGCGAGCGAATAAAGAAAGTTCAGAATGAAGACTTTTTCAATGCTGCAAGCTGAATTTTAATTCATTTGGCTTTCAGCGTAAAGCTATAAAAAGCCATACACTGTTGCTGTCAACGCTACCTGTGGAGTTTTGATCTTCCTCGGACTAGCTAGCTAGATAAGGTTTCATCTGAAGGCCAACAGGGCAAATTATTTTAAAGATGCCCTCATCACACTCGTTCCTTGAGTCAGAATGTGACTCTATTGTTCTTGTGTCAGCTGTCAGCACCTGGTGGCTGTGCACCTCTCTCTATGTGACATGAACACACTGCGGAAGCACCTCTCAAACACAGATGACACCAGTCCCGTCTTAATTATCAAATTGTCCTTTTTCAAGAAAATTACTCTTAAAAACATAGAATTAATAATAGATAATTGTCATTAGTACCGCATTTGTGATAAACTGTAATAAGAATAAACTGGAAGTGACAGATTGTTTTTAATCACTAAGGCTCAGAGTGATATAGCGCCACACAAAAGCTAAAGTTGTATTTGTTAAAAGGAGGCTAATAACCTACTGTGGTGTCTTTTATAGAGCAGATTTGCCTTTTCGCTTTCTTTTTTCACTCTTAAAAAAACCCTTAATGGGAACCAACTGTTCAGCTTCATTGTGTGTCTGCAGATGATTTTCTGTGACTCAGGATAACTCTGTACTTTCTATCATAGGCCGAGAGGCTTCCTACTGGGGGGGATAGTGGTGATAGTGCAGGCAGGTACGAAATCGATATCCAATCTCAACAGGGATATAGAAAATGTTTTTTTTCCTCCAGGCTCCTGCTGAGCTCAATGAATCAATTTGTGAGGGAAAAGAAAAAAAGATGCTTGAGAAAGACTAACTTGAGTTCAAAAAGGCCAACCAAATATAAAGTTACAGGGCATCAGTAGTGTATCACACAATGTGAGTTTATACAGAATTCACAACTGTAGCTTCTGATGAATAAAAACAAAAACGTGTTACTTATGACTATCTTTTACACTGCTGGAATGTAGAAATACCAAAATGCACAGCAGCTTGAAAGAAAAGGAGGTCAAAGGTCTCACACCATCAAAAAATGGAAGCGCAAACTGCCTGAGAGCTTAGCCTTTGACCCCAAACTTAATCACAACCCCTGATCACAGTGACCTTATCAAGTTTAGAACAGCTTCCGGGAAACCCATGGTGGGTGTGCTTGTAAGCAACTAGATATATGTGGCAGAGTAGTTACTAAGTGCTTTACGGAAGAGAGGAATAGAAATAGTGTTTGTGTTGGTCTATGTTTACAGTGAAGAGGCTGGAAGCTCGGCCTATGTGAGAGCTCAGTGTCAGCTGTTATCACGCGTGCACACGCACGCACGCACACACGCACGCACGCACGCACACGCACACACGCACACACACACACACACACACACAGAGGGGATCAGATTTTTATTATCAAGGCTCGAGGTCAGGATGTAAATCTTTATACTTGCTCCTACCCCTAATCGCCCTTTTATACCCCTCCCTTAACACTCCCTCCATCCATCCTCACTCTCTTATCGCTTGGCTAAAATAACCCAGTGAGGTAAGCGCCCGAGGCATCTTGGGATGAGTTTTATACAGGCTGTTCCTTCTCTGCTGAGGAGAGTCAGAGTGGAGCGTGGAAGCACCCCAGCTCCATAAACAACTCGACTATCCAGACCAGCTCCAACACCCGACATACAGGCAGGCAGAGACACAGGTAAGGAGTGGGAATTGTGGAAACTACCAGGTCCTTTAATGAACTGAAAACTTATACAATGATATATTTCAATGATGCTGGAATGACTGCTTTAAAATGTAAAAGATGCACTGCAGTTTTGCTGCAATTTGACACTTTTGATTGTTGTAGTTCTTTGTTACTTAATTAATAAAAGAGACAAAAACAGACTTGCAGTGGGAAATGATGAAAAATGACATAGGTAGTATAGAAGTATCATAAAACTAACTGCAATTTGATTATTAATAATAATAATAATAATAATAATAATAATAATAATAATAATTCACATATTGTCCAACATGTGTCCATCAGAGGGAAATGATGATGATGATGCAGTCAAACCTGGACGACATGACAAAGCAGAGGATGTTGCAGGCCAAGGCTCTGTGTAAGGAGGCCCGAGGAGGTAAGTGTGAATGGGGTGAGATGCATTGATTCGATTTCAGATTCCAGTCTATGTCAGTACATTTTCAGACAATTTTCAGACACATACTAGTTTACACACTGGTTAACATATCTTCAACAAATTGGTATGCTCTTTGCATATTTAAACTGCAAGAGTTTGTGATCACAAGATTGTCAGATGTACACACAATGTGGTACAGTACACCACAATCCCAGGACTGCCACTGTGTTGTTAAAATTCTCCAAACATTCCAACAGGGACCGTCCCAGCTGCAGTGTGTTGTCAATCACTTTTCGCCAGCTAGGCTTTGAAATCAAAATGTGACTCCCATCACTAAATATTTGATTAAAGGCAGCTCATCAAGGGTGGCACATGCCCAGACTTCTGCTCACACTTCTCATATGTGAGAAAGAGGGCCATCCGCTCTTACATGAGTCTTCATCCAAAGACCCTATTTATATGCCCAGTTACCCCATGCAACCCTGGACCACAACAAACATTACACACCCCTTGACATCATCTTGAGAGAATTTCAGACCTTCCACTGTGCCATGATATAATACGAGAAGAGACTCTGAGAAAAAGCTGTGCAGATACCAACTTAGTGATGCTGCACACGGTTTGGCTATTTTATATCAGTGCCCCTCAGCTGTTTAACATCAACAGAAACAAGATCAGAGCAGACATTATGATTTGCCAAAAGTCCTTATTAGTCTGAGTTACTTTCCTTCTCTTTCCAAATATCTGGAAGTAGCTGCTATCATTGTGACATCATCACTAACAACTAAATGGCATGATGTATTTATACAAGTTTAGAGCCCACCTCGTCAGCCGATACTTTGCAACACAGGATAAGAACCATGCGGCAAATAGATTTCTCTACTCTGATACTGAAAATGCATAAGAATATTAAATGCAATGACTTATTAAAGCACCTCCATTTGTCTGTCATGTTGTGCCAGAGGGTCTGAACCTTGGGAAGAAGATAAGTATTCCAAAGGACTTGATGATGGAGGAGCTTAACCTTCCATCTAATCGAGGCTCTCGCATGTTTCAGGAGAGACAGAAGAGGGTCGAGAGGTTCACACTGGAGAACGCTGCTAATGGCGCTTATAGCACCAACGATGTAAGAAACTGAATGATGGCACATAAAACACATGCCTCCTATCCACTGACCTTCACTGCAACCTACACACCCAGGATTCTTTTTTCGAATCCTTGTTGAAAATGTTGGTATGCGGCAAAGACAATTCTAACTCTGTCCATTTCCCAGGTGTATTCAGAGGCCGTTGCTCCCCCACAGATCATCCCAGAGCCACAGGGAGGAAAAGAGAACCAGGCTTTCTCCATCCCTGGTAAGCACAGCCTGGTCATGAACCTTCAGAAGACTATAGCAAAGAAGGGCAGTCCTGACGTCCTCGCTCCAGGTAAAACATATTACATGGTGAAGAAGAGCCGCAGACTGCCACAAGCTAGCTCATCGCAATGCCAAATGCATGGTCACTGTATTTCCCTTTGACAGGGTTCACTTTTCATGTAGAAATGTATTAAGCAAATAAATTAGTTTTCTTATTATCAGTAACAGAAGAGTTGGCAGTTAGCAAAGACGGTCACGTAACCGTTTTCTGCAGAGTGCTGTTGTGGATTTGTCATGATACAGGTACTGCTTACAATATAACAGTGAGCTAAATTTGGTTTATCAGGGATTCACACTGAGATACAGTTACTGTAGTTCCTATTGTTGACAGGAGTGGCATCAAATAGATTTAAGTAAGTATTAGATCCGTTTGTGCTACTTTGCTCGGGCTTGCTTTTCTAAGTTATCAAATAGATTTTCAAATTAGTTTCAAAACCCAATTGTTATCAATTTTTCTGAACAAAAAAGGGCATTATTTTGCTAACACTAAATGATGAAATTGCTATAAAAATACATTAAACGCTTTCACTTTGATTTCTTTCTGTCAGGATATTCTGGCCCTCTGAAGGAAATTCCTCATGAGAAGTTCAACACAACAATAATCCCCAAATCCTACAGCTCCCCATGGAGCCAAGCTCTGGGAGACAACACAGAGCTCCTGAACGCCGTCAATACCCAGCTGCCCCAGCTCCCACAAAGACTACAGCCTTCCAACTACAGGTGCTTCAACAGGTAAATCTGCCATTCCACATCTGCTGCTGTTTAACCAGATTAATCATGTTAAATCCTATTCCGCTGGAACCACAGACGCTGAGACCCACCCATCTTCAAATAGACCCACAGACCTAACCATGCTATCCATCACAATCATCACTTCACTCGGCTCCACTCCATGTTTCCACAGTTTGTAAATGAATCTCAGGCTTGCACCTCCTTGGAGTGTGGCTGCGTGATGGCTATTTTGAACTCGGCTGGCTCTTGTAAGATGATCCACTGGGGTGCTGCCAGCTTTAAATGTTCACAAGACAAATTACGCACGAAAGGGAATCACCTTTCTCATGGCACACAAGGCTTTGCATCACACAAGCAAGACAGTCCAAAGGTTAAGCTTGGGCAGATGGAGAATATATGAAAGACAAACTCAGACTTTACTCAATTAAGGCTGTCAATCCTTTAGTTTCTGCCAGCCAGTCTGGAGCTGTACCCCCTGTGGAGGGATCTGTTTACGCCTTTAAGATTATTATGAAATTGTGAAGCCTTAATTAAATCTGAACTCAAACACACCCTGTTTAAGTCATTCTGAATCCAGGGTGGTTTTCTCATTTTAACAGGACCAGTCAAAATCAGAGGTATAACCAGACTGGGTATCATGTATCATTTAAAAGCCCCCCGCCTCATGGGATGGAGCCTGAGCCATACATTACCTCGGGTCATGTTCTGCTAGGACTATGAAACACAATGCACTCAGCATACTTAGTAACAACTCTTTTCTTTGTCTCTCAGATCTGCTCTGCCATTCGGGGGAGCTATGACCAGCAGGAGGGTGATCCCAACGATTGGCTTTGAGGCAGTGGAATCGCAGAACCTGCCTGGCATTGCTCTGGAACGCATGTGTCGACGGCCCAACTTTAACAGAGCTCCCAGGGGATGGGGATGTGATTTGTGCCCTGAATCTAATGAACTATGAAAAGTGGCTGACAAGCTAAAGACTGAAGCACTAACCTATGCTTGCTGCTCTCTTCCTACAAAGATGATCCCTCTGTTAATCAGCAGGCACTGCAGAAGAGAGGGGAAAAAAAACACTCACTGCATGATATATAAAGTTATTTGCTACTGCTGAGTGGTTTGAACAGATGAGGTAAACAGAGACTGTTGGAATCACTTCATTACCACAGTAAAACAGTTCTGTTATCCTTAGCATAGTAACGGTTCCCATCAATAGGGCTTTTCCCACTGCATTCTTTTAAGCCAGGGTAAACCTATAGCACAGGGATGTATGCTTCACACTGCACATCTAAGAGCCCTGGGTCAAGTGTCAGTTGAAACAAAACTGTTAGCATATTAGAATAATGATGCATGCAGTTAGTAAAAAAAAAAAATTCCATTAACCCTGTTACACAGGGCAACTTTTGGGTCCGAGGTTAGTAGCTTTTCAGTGGATAACCACCAAACTTCGGGCAAACAAATCCTAGACTCCAGTCGGGGTTAGCCCACTTGGAAAGTACCAGGATTGTGCCAGTCTGAACACTTTCTTAGCCCAAGGCTAAGTGCAGTGTGAAAGGGGCTAATCAACACCTGACGCTAGGGCTGGGCGATGTGGAGAAAATCAGATATCGCAATATCTTTGTCCTAATACTTAGGACTTACTCGATATTGTGGCACTATTATTGGGTTGACAATTGGTGCTTAAACAAAATATCTTCACAATGAGATTAAAGATATTTTCAGTAATATAGATTATAATGACTAAGTGGGTAAAGGTTAAAATAATAGCTAGAACAGTAACATAAAAAAATGACTCACTTTACTGTAATACTGCTTTTAAAACCAGGAAAAGACAACACTTAAGCCATTTACGATATTACGATTTCCAAACTCTAAGACAATATCTAGTGCCATATCATGATATCAATAAATTGCCCAGCCTTACCTGACACCCTTCTTTTTCCACTCACAGCCCCTCCCTTTGTCTCCTACTATTGTGTAAGGGAATTAGTAGGAATAAACTCAGCCCTTAAAGATAGTTAAAACAGTAGTATTAATAAATAATATGCACTCTGAGACGGTCAATGACAAAATTGGGTCATTTTAATGACAATTAAAAATAACATTCAAAGAAAGCAGTACAATAAACAAAGTCATTATGCTGTGGAATATTAAGATTGTGTCAAAATAAAAAAATACTCAAAATGAACATGTTTAAAAATACTCAGAATTCTACCCCATGTTGCACGATGTGACAAATTCAAGTTTAATTGACAGTTTACATTTGTATATGTACACTGGCTCCAAACACAAGAGCCTGTAAAAACCATATGGCCCAGATCACATTGGCCAGTACTCTCATGTCTGAAATCTGATGATGCCGTTCTGGTACTTTTAACTAAAAGTAGCAACAAAGTTATCTTATCCTGGTTGTGGTCTCTCCAAACACAGACGGTGCTCTTTTAGTTCATTCACTGCAGGTGGCATAATAAATCAGAGGTTTATCCTGTAAGACATAACTGTTTTCTCCCAGAAGTAGTCAGCAGCTTTCAGGCCCACTGACAGCATCTGATCAGGGTTGACGTAGGGAAAAGAATGACACCTTACAGCACTATGACTTCAATCTAGCAGCTAATCACCATGACGTGAGCCGTGTGCGGCGTGGGCACCCATGCGCTGAGGATCCTGGGAGGGGTAGTGGATTTGACCAGGAGGTCTCATGCTCATCGGAGGGGGCATAGGGGGAGCCATGTGACCCATGGGGTGAAACATTGGTGGGCCGAAACCTAATTGAGCAGATGAAAAGAAAAACACCATTAGGCCTCTATCCTTTCTCATTGTGTTTAAATAATTTACACCATGCTACATGATGAATACATTCTGCTCAGCAGCTTTGCAAAAATGTATTGTGTGAACCTATACTCACAGATTAGGATTACCAAAATTAATACTATTATACAGTTCAATGAATAATTGTTAAATAATGTTTATATTTGACATGTGTTACTATGGATGTAATATAAGCTGCATCTATCAGATCATGGTGATGATTTTACCTGGGGGTGGCGGGTTGATGCCTGGAGGTGGGGGCAGAGCAATGTTCATGACTGCAGGAGAGGTGCTAGGGTCCAGATTAAAGTAGTTTGCAGGTGCTTCTTCATCTAAAGCTGGTGGTGGAGGAAGAGCTATACAAAGAGAAATTAAAGAAACAAGATTTAAAGAAACAAGAAGCCATTTTATTCCCCACGCCCCAAAACAGTCTAGTAAGAGAAGGAATTGACAACTAATGATACAGTGTAGACATTAGAGACTACTTTAAATTACAGTCACATGACTACGTCACTATGTGCACACACACAAATTCCAACCATCCATGTGTTTGCAGACTCACCTCCAGGCAGTCCAGGGACAGGGTCAAGTCTGGTGCCCATCTCACTGATGCCATCTTTGATGCCCTCCTTTCCTCTTGCTGCCTGTGACCTACAAAGACAAACCATACAAGTTATATATATTAATCACATCCCTCCCTTTGTTTAACACCATTGAATGGTGTGCAGCAGCAGTATTCTGTCCAGAATAGAAAAGTTTAAGTGACCCGCCCTGCACAAACTCTTTGCCATGGTAAAGCTCTTACTATGTCTGATGTTATTTTAAAAAGGCACTGCAATCAGGGGCCCATTTCAGGAAGGAGGTTTAACAAACCTATCCATGTCTAAGTCTAACCCTGATCTTGGAGTTGATTTACTCTGAGATGGGAAACTGAGTTTTTGGTACCAGAACAGCTGATTTGAGTTGGTTCAATCCATTCAGAGTAGGTTGACTCAGAGTTAACCGTGTGCACCACCACAATAAAAAGGCAGCATGAAGGGAGCCATGATACTATGATTCACCATGGTAACAACCACAAACTGGTTGGCAGAAATACTAATGCGCACATACAGCGAGTTTGAACATGTATTTAGTTTTTTTTTAAAGCATCACAGCGGGAGAGAGAATATGCGTGCGAGAAAATTGATTGATATAAATTGATATTATCATTTAATCATAAATATATTACATTTAGGTGCAATCCTGCGGGCAAAAAGTACTAGGCTTACTAGTCCCATTCTGAGACTGCAGCACCATCAACAAAATTATAATTCATAATAATTTAATTTCAATTTAATTCTGATCTTTCATTTCCAAAGGGTTTTACACATACATTTTTAATGGCTCTTACTGGTTTATGTCCAGGGAAAAAATGTGTCAGAGCGAGTCACACTCTTCTCACAGCACTTGGCCATACAGTGGCTTTACTAATATTCTCCACATCAACAATGGTGTAAAGCAAACTGCCGTTGGCAAAAAACACATGCAACACAAATAATCTGCTAAGAGCATGACCAAGATGGGTGACGTTAATCATATGAGGATGGATAAGGTTATGTAGGGTACATAACTGACTAGGAAGAAAAGCGATACCGCTCAAATAGGTAATTATCTGGAAATGAAAATACATCTATATAGTCAAGGCCTCAATATCATCTCCCTATCTGAAGTAATATTGCTTCTTCATCAACGGGATTGTCGACAAAAGGAAATAATGTTTTGAGAATAAAAACATTTTATAGTCTGCCTAACATGACACGTTTTTTATTCATGCAGATAAACTGCGCTAAAATGCACCTGATACACAATGATTGAGGAAATGAAAGCGCTGTGTCAGAGGGAGGAGACTAAGAAGAAAACCTACTCCCTACAGATTAGGTTCACAGACTCAGTTACCATAGTGACTGACTCTGAAGTTAAGTTACCTCTCTTTCTGAAACGGGCTAGAGTTACCCAGAGTTTCTCTCATCTCAGGTTTAACACAGAGTTTTCACTAAACCTGCTTTCTGAAACGGACTCCAGTAGTTTACTCTCAACTGTAACTAGGTTAGTAACAATATTCCAGGCTGTCTCTCTCACACACTCTCTGAACAACCCTTGGTGTTTAATAAGCAAATTTTCACTATAAATCTTCACATCTTCTCCCTTGTGACTCCGCTTAGTGGGGCTGTATGAAAGCAAGGAAATCAGATGGCATGAGGGATCTTTTTTGGGGTCCATCCAGTGAATGCATGACTGCATGAGTACGGATTGAGGGTCTGGGAGTAAGGTTGGTGATGGACACCCTAAGACTTAACTTTTACCATCATGATATAGCTTCTTACCTTCCCCACTTGACAGTGAGCCTCCGTCCATTAATGATGAGTTTGTTGAAGGACTTCTCAGCCGCCATTTCAGCTGCCTGCCGAGTGGCAAACTGGATGAAGGCACACTGCTGCCTTTGGACTATGGTAATGGTGCGAATCTCACCAAACTGGTAAAAGTGACTCCTGCAATAAAAACAGATACATGTCCAATAGACTCAAACCACTGAAAGTTGGAAGGTTTAAAATTGTAACAGTCCTTTTATGACAAACGACAGTCTACTATATTTGCAAAATTCAAGGGCCACAGAAAGTTGTATAGTTGCTATGATATAGAAATCCTTACTTGAGATCTCCATCAGTGACAGTATCTCCCAAACCCCCTATGTATAGGGTGGTGATGGACTTGTCGTCTGGTGGGTCCAGTCGGGGCATAGTTGAGGCGCGTTTGAGCAGCTTGTCAGCTACTGGGTCATTGATGCCGTAGTAACGGTCCTTTATGTTTTGGTCAGCCAGAGGGTCATCAGGATCTGTGGGCTTCTCATGCCTGTGTAAAATGGACAACCAGAATGAGAAAATGCTGACAGTGCAACAACTGTAACATTGAACACACCAAATTCTATTTTGCCAATGACAACAACTACTCAAAAAAAAAAAAAAAAAGCAATTTAAAAAAAATCATACATAAAAAAATCTATCGAGAGAGAAAAAAAAAAAAACACAGCACACACTGCCGACCGCACAAAAGAACCACATGTGTAGCCAGTTTCATGAAGGTCACTCACCTGTAGGGACACTCCTCCCCTCTCTTACACTCTCCCTTAACCCAGAAGGAGCAGATGTGTGGCCGGTTCCTCTTGTAGTATGGAGTGGTCCGAGCAAGTTTTAGCAACATATCACTGGAGCTGGGAGCTTTACCTAGCTGCCCCACCGGCCGTGTGCCATCAGAATTGGCTATCTATGCATGAGGAATCAATGACAAAAAAAAAAACTTAGAAAATAAATCTAACTACTTAGGGTTACCATTTTGTACCCTATTTTAGTGAAAGGTGAACCAAACCTCTAAAGTGCTATTAATGATTCTAATCCACACTTACTTACAGTGTTTTCTTTCTTTTGAAACTAAAGACAAACATTTAAAAATCTAAAATAAAATTGGAACTGGGAAAATACTTAAGATTTAAGGACTGGACAAAGAAATATGCCCATGATATCCCTTCAAGCTAGTTTCAGCTATTGCAGCTATATGAAAATCACAATAAACAGAACACATTTATTGTCTGCATCAGAAATTTATTATACCTCTCTCTCCATGTTCTGTGTGTAGTACTCTTTGTTCACATCTGATTTAGGAACCTCATCTTTAACTGACAGCCCAGTGTCTCTGACCTGGATAGGCAAACCTGTAAAACACAAAGTTTTAATTCATCAAGTCATAGTAAATAAATAAAAACAAGTAATGAAGATAATACTTATTCAAGTAAACACACAAGAAAAACAGGCAAACAGTAGACAATGGGCAGAAGGTAGACTGAAGTAAAGTGGCGTCAAATAAAAAGGTTTTGTAAGGTTTAGCACAGGCTAAATTACAAGATGCAGAGACTCACCATACTCCAGGTCCAGCAGACATGTCTGACAAACATTCTTCATTTTACTGCAGGTCTGACAGACCTCCGTCTTCTTGAAACGCATTCGTGTCCCTGGACACCATCGGAACACAGTAAATGGTCGAGCACAAATCTGAAGGGCAGAAAATAAAAATTGATATTTAAATATTCTAATATGGAACTGTGTTACAAGTTTAAGCTAAACTTGTAGTGCTGCATAACCAATATTTAAAATATTAATGCAAAACATACCTTGCATTCTTTCCCATACTTCTCCTTGGTCTGTAAAACAAAGCATTAACACATTTTAACCTGCACAACGATTGGTACCAACACTTAACAAAAAGTACCTCTAAATCATGACACAGTAATGCAAACTCACCATACGGATGTAAGGGTTTTCTCCTAAACATGTCTGACACAGAATTGGAAAATCCTGAAAGACAAAAGAAAATTAGATGTTTATTTGGTAAAAGCAAGCATGAATCACACTATCAGTTATTCATCCAAAAGACTTCCCTCATGCAACTTATATGAAGCAGTAACAATCTCGATCACTTTCTGCTATGTGCACGTTAGCAAGGTTACATTTGTGAATATAGAGCAATTGGATGTACTCCTACTTTGACATCTGTTGATGGATGCTGTTTCAATCTAAGTGCTAGGTGCTGAAAATGGCATGCCTTAATCCATCCCACTGACCGAATCAGCGGAACAACTAATTATAAGCACATCTTGTGGCTCAAGCGTCAACAACAAAGTCTAAAGTTGCAAAGTTTATATTCTAGTGTCTTAATAAAACCAACATTGGCCAAAGGCCCTCTTGTGACATGGTTCAAGAGAGGAAACTGATCTGTTGCCTTATTTAGCAGGGTTATGAACCTTTTAAGATGATTAAAAATACAGTTGCTTGATGCACAAAGAGTAAAATGGATGGTTATGATTGGCAGATATGACAACTTCAAATTTAGTTAAAATGCAAAGTTAGCTACATCCGTTTGTTGGACCAGCAACTAGCATGGTTAACGTTCCAATAAAACATTAAGGATTTTGTATCTAACTCGGAGCTGTAGTGAACAGACAACACAGTTCTGTTTCCCATGAGTCGTAATATATCTAGCTAAAATTCAGATTGACCTGTCAGGCAAGCCGATTTGGTCCATTCCTGTGAGCGCATGCTAGGCTAACGTTGTAGCTCCGGTGAGGAAACAACGTAAATTAGCGAGGAAACAACGTTTGCTAATCCAAAATATACAATAACACTGGTATATGCAGCATAGTCCCAATTCTGCATAACCCGGTTATGAATGGAAATGTAAGTGTTAACGTTACTTAACGCAACTTTGTTTTGTTAGTCTGCTAGTGCTAGCCTCAATTAGCTCAGATAGCTAACGTTAACGCAAAACAAGCACTCGGTTACCGAATGCTTATTTTAAGCCATCTCTCGGATTTTATCGCACATCTTCTGTAGCTCTACCGAGTCCACACTAAATGTTGATGTTTTATGAATTCACTTAACATTGTAGCAAACATAGATAGGTTAACAGCAGCAGCCACGCTTCTACAAGCTAGCGTTGGCTAACGGCAGGCTAACTAGCTGGCTAACTAACTAGCTAGCTAACTAGCAAACCGGCCAGATTTGTGACACGCTGGTTGATTTTGTGGACACGTTAGTCTCCTGATTTTAACTGTTAGTGCCTGTGTTTTAGTCATACTCCCTGCACTGTGAACTAGATTGCCGACTAAACGTACCGCGTCTTCCCAGTTCTGTCTATTGTAGGTGTTGGATCCTAGGGATGTCGCCATTTTGCAGAGTGTGAGCCAAACGGGCCAAAAAACAACGACACAAGAGTTATCAGACCACAATGCACCGCGCCAGAGAGCCACGTTTCACCTTAGGGTGTCGCCCTATTTCAATAAACTACCAGGCTAATTCAAATTAGAAAAATAAGTAAATATAAGAAGTAAATATATATTTTGGGAAAGTATAAATGCTGGCTTTGCACCCCAAGTGACTCTGGCAGAGTTTGGGTATAAAGGTGTCTTTGTATGACTGTATGGATTATCATTTTTGCTGTAGTAGGCCTATATCTCTCATATTTTGGAATACAGTACACATAGTTTAAAGCTTTTCACTTTATGCTACTTTACCTCAATTACATTTTAGAGGTATACTTTTAACGTCAACACATTTAGCTGACAGTTATAGTTTCTAGTTATTTTGTGATCAGTTCATAAAATGTGGTGCAATGTTCTTTAATGCACAACCCAACAGTAACAGCTACCTAAAGTATGGATATGTAATGCATTAGTAATGAAAACCAATAACACAATACAACTTATATAAATAACATGACACCCTGATAGCCTACCTTCACTTGCTACTAGCTAATACTTTAAATTTAAATAAGCCTAGATTTTGAGGACTTTGTAACATTTCACATTCTTAATACTTTTAATTAAGTAATGTTTTTTACCACTGCATGTGTGTGTGTGTGTGTGTGTGTGTGAGAGAGAGAGAGAGAGAGAGAGAGAGAGAGAGAGAGAGAGGGCTGGGCTGGGCTGACTGGCTGCTGTCTGAGAGCTTGTAGACTATAAGCCATTAGTGTAGTCCACTTACAGTTTATCTATCCACCTGTTCAAATTCAGGTCAGGGTGTCTTTGCTGTGTGAAACTCCATTTAGCAAGGAAGAGGATGTTTAAGATTACGGATGGGCATTAAGCCCCTAATGTTTATTTAAAGTCAGGGTGAGGTTGTGGAGCAGTCAAAGGACAAGGATTAGACATATAGGCCTGAAGAGCTGGCAACTCTTTTCTAGGGCAACAACCATTCAGGAGGTCAGAAAAAAAAAGTGTGCTGTACTTTATTTCCAAAGGAAAAACGTTTCTATATTCTTCGTTTATTTGTGATAGATTCAGTGATTTCACAATATAATCAGTTGCAACACTGATTGTGGATCAACAATTGCTCCTATATGATCATATTTCTATGAGAAAGGGTTAAACTGAAATCTCTTATAGCCTTCACCTTGTATCCTGGTGCACAGTATGTCTTGCCGTGTGTCTTGCCATAGGTTTAGTGGGACACTGAGGTAAACCTTTAGTTCAGTCTGAATGAGTCGTGTGACCCTATCTCCTCTGTCATGTGATGTTGATGAGACAGCCAAAGTTGTTTTGAAGAACGGCTTTGTCTTGGATTTAGCCACTCCGTAATCAAAATCACCGACCTCACAAGTCACAAGGTCAGTGAACATAGGTGGTAGGTGTACTATTACCACACAGCGGCTCCATGGCTCCATTCAAGATATTATATTCTTAGAGTTGTATTGATGGTTCTGTTATTGTCTATATGTTCCTATGTACACTGACAGATGAATGCACAATTGAGGCCTATGTGTTAATTTAAATACATTTTTAGCCTATATCTCATACTCATTTATCGGTTGTGCTGAAATTGTGAAATTGGTCAAAGCCAGCTATAATTTTTGTTGTTCAAGATTGATGATGCTTCTTGTCCAATAATCATGCATCTTCTAAAGTTGAAGCAATAATCTGTGCCATATTTGGGGATATTCCCCTCAAAAGATAATGAAAATATCAATATAAATGTAGCTCCTTAGGATGTCATAGCAGTAGGCTACCTTGAATATCCTATTATAAGGTCACTATGACCTTACTATGTACCAATGGCATTGCATTTGTAGTAGCATTATTGGAACAATGAAGAGATTTCTTTTCATTAAAGTCCATTTCCCTTTGATGAAACATCGATTATAGGCATACTACAAGTTTTTGTAAAGGCGCTTGTTGTCTAATCATGACTAACCCTGAGCTCCTGGCCACTAAAATCTCACTAAAGAGCAGTAGAGCACGAATACAGATAAACCTGTAGGCTACACGAACATGCTCGCACACTGATTTCTTTGAGGAGTTGTGTAGTATGCATGTATTCGCATATTAGAGACAAAAATGTGCCGTGCTGGCGCCTCCTGTCGACAGTTATGGGCTACTGCCGGTGCACTGAGCTGCAGAAAGAGAGGGGCATTCTCAGATTTCCCGATTTCTCCCAGCCGAGCCGAGTCCGCTTTGCCGCTTCCACATCACGGCCGACAGCAAACCGAGACGTCGACGACATGCGCCCAGTGTGCTTCAATCCCTGAACTATCCCAACCGGACTGTGCTGCCCCATATCCACGTAGAGCCATACAAGGTGAGTACATCGACACAACGCGAGTCTCGTTGCGGTGTTTTCGCACATGTTTGGTATAGGAGCGCGAGCTCCGCCGCTGCGTCTCCCAGGCCAGGCTAGTGAACATTGTCTGGCGCAGACAGAGAATGAGGCCAGTTTCTCGGCCTGACTCTCTCCTGGCTGGAAACATAAGCCCCGGTGATATAGTGGAGGCTCGGTGCAGCTTGCAGCTCGGTCGTATGGCAGCAGAGAAAGAAGGCTAACGTTATCTTTTAAACGGGTCAGGTCGAAGTTTGTGCTCAGGATAGAGCTGTGTCCGGCTGCTCTGGTCTGTGATTTAATATCGGAAATCCTTTATCCAGCCGGATACCGTAATGCAGCCCCGGCACCAGCGACAAGCGAGGAACTTGTTTTTGTAACTTTGTACCAGCTGCGATGTATAGAGTATATCAAATGCTTGCCTCAAGTTAGCTGTAACAGTTTGGCAACACTGAAGCAATTTAACCACAACAGTATCAGTCTGTCTTTCTTGCAATGGAAAGGCCAAACGATTTTGTGTGCAAATAATAATTAAAGGTCGATACGACTGTCTGCCACCTAATCGAATAGCACTGCACATGACAGAGGTGGATAACAGATCACCATGGGAATGCAGCGACCGCTTTAACATTACTAAATATGTCCAAATGATTTCGGGGAACTTGGGTTAATTATCAGCAGCGATGACAGCTCTGTGTTATGACAGATGATGCATCAGACTATTATGTAGCTACCTGTAGGAATCACCTGCCAGCTGATTATAAACATTGCTTCTCAGATTTTAAAGCCATTTTGTTCAAACCATAAACTTACTCATAGACTATGCTGACTATGCCATATCATTCTCCAGTTTTAGTTTACCAAAAAGCAGGGCAGTTTGGGATGCATGCTGTCAACAATGATACACCCAGTTTGAAGTATTTTAATTAGAGATGATCCAATACAATTTTTTTTTCTTCCCAATACCGATTCTGATACCTGAAAGTGCTAATTGGCCGATACCGAGTACTAATCCGATACCAGTGTGCAATATATTTTATTATGTTTTAACAGCTGTGTACTACTATCCCTGTATGGATGTGATATGATTTCTATCTTTGTTGTCGGTCTGGCTCAGGTTAAACTCTTTGTGAAACATGAACAAACAAACAATGAGTGCCACAGAATTTTGTTTGACAGAAGTTTGACAGTCAGTTATGACAGAAAAGGAACATAAATAAACTACTTTAACATAGATTTTCTTCAGGGCTTTATTACATGGTATCAGATCGGTGCATAAACTCTAATTGGCTATTTCCCGATACCGATACCAGCGTTTTAGGAAGTATCGGAGGCAATACCAATACTGGTATCGGGACATATCTAGTTTTAATATGTTGTTTATATGTCGCATAGTGGCTGCTAAACAATGCACCAATGATGCATTGTCCTTTTCTTAAATTTAGATCTGTATTTACTGCATGAGGCTGCTTTGTTACTCTTTGTTGTTTATCTTCACCGAGATAGCTGCATCTATTAAATACTATAAACACTCGACTTTGCTCTGTAGCAAAAAGGGGCAGTCCAGACCTGCCTGAAATCTGTTGCCTTTGGGTGTGTGCATATACAAGCGTGCACCTAATGTGAGTAAGAGATTACTAAAGGAGAATGACTCACACTCAGAATGTAATTGGCAAAGTCATAAGGACTTTTCCTGCATTTCGCCTCAGCTGCAGAAGACATTCTTGTAAATGCTGTCTTGGTTTTATGTGTATCATGAGATTTATTTCACCAATGCTTCACATTTTTTCTTATTCCCAAGCCATGTGTTGTTTATCACATGTTCCACTCATCATTTGGAGAAAAAATAAACTGTAGAGCTTATTCCATTTGCAGATTAGATTTAAAAAAAATAAAAAAAAAATAGTGTGGTTGCTGTCATTAGTTTGTCACATTTGCGGAGAGCTGAATCTTAAATTGGGTTCTATTTATCTGTGCCAACTGTTTGTCTGGTTGTTCTAACCCTCCATCTGACTGCTCCCACTGGCTGCCAAACATGCTGTGATCTAGCGCTTTCAGTTGATGAAGGCTGCCACTGCTGCCGCAGCCATTTGATCATATATCAGCATCTTTTCACTTAGATATGCCTGTGAAATGCTGCAACTGGGTTACAATGCCTACACATGGAAGTTGATAAAATACTGTGAGCATGACAGTATATGACTGATCGCGGCACCAAGCAATGTTTGTCCATTTTATCAGAATGAGACATAATGATCACAGACAATTTGTCATTTTAGATTTTAGGCTTGAATGGGGTATAGTAAGAAGCATGTTGTCAATCATAGCTGTTGCTTTGCTGCAGCTCATCTCCACATGAAGGAGGGTGTACGTTTAATTGATGTGCAGTAACTATACCGTCACATTTAATGCTACACAAGGTAACTGTTGGGAACTTCAGTGCCCAACAACATGCCAAACCTTGTATTTTTCCATGTCAGTGCCCCTTGTATCCACACTCAGTGTGTGGGGGGCAGACCTCTCTTTTGAGTGGGGCTGAAGGCATCTTTCCAAAACTCGAGCCCCCCCCCAACTCTGCTGGGTATAAGTGCTGCTTTGTGCCACAGTACTGCTCCCTATGGTTCTTATTCATATACTACTACAAGACCACTGGCTCCACTAGATACTGGAATTTACAATTGGAAGTGTACCCAAAACAGCCTGCTGTTTGACAGAAAACTCAGATGTTTTCTCATTAAGTCAAGCTTTTGGATTAATACACCAGAATGCAGGAAGCAGATTGTACCATTGTAGCCCGTAAGGTAGTTTTATATTGAAGTGCTTTTTTTCTGCCTGGAATGTGTCTGCGGCATTTGTTGGCTTAGGCTATGCTATCGTGAGTGGTATTGGAGAGCAGGAGCTGAGTAAATACATTTTAAACAGCACAGCACAACTGCGAATTAGCAAATGATCCGATCGCATCTGTAATCCTCGGGAAAACCTGGAGAGTTGTTTTTGAATAGTGCTAGCCTCCATCAGATAGTTGGCAGGCACTGGGGGTGTCCACATGTGTGACTGGCTGGCTAGGCTAGCGGCGCGGCTGAATGCTACAGTATGCAGGCAGATCAGATTACTGAACGATTAGCCATGGCCTCCTATCCCCCGGCCCAGGGAAATGATTTTCCACTGTCATAATTCCCTAGACTGAATTACGCAGGCCAGTGACTCAGATACTCAATACTACAGGCCTGGGTACGGCTCTGCATAACTGTTGCTCTCTGGAGAGAGGAGATACGTTGAGAGTGGTTGTACCATTCTTGCACTAGAGAATAAAATAGTTTTATAATTTGAATTTCTAGTTCAGCTCCGGTTGCTTTTGCTTAAGCATGGAAAGTAGTGTGACCCAGCATCAAATGTAGCAAAGAGGTAATGTCCATTGTGATGTTTTACCCGTGGTTGGGACACAAAGGATGCAGGAGACACTCCCAAATCGCTATACTGTCCCTCGCACGTCCTTCTATTGTGAGACGTACGTCAAATATGTGAGCACATGTCAGATGGGCAATGAGGCGGTATAAATTAAGCAAGCCTCTAGTGGAATTTTGCTGAATGGAAAGATAGACGAAGAGAGAGGGAGAGGAAAAGTGGGAGAGGCTAGCCGGTGGAGGTAGGAGCGTGTTTCCAAGGTGCCTACCCCCTGAGGCAGGAATCTGATACATTCCAGAGGCTCCTGTATCCAGACAAATAATGGTGACTAGGGTGTAACGTTTCATCAGATGACACATGATTGGAGTGTACTGGGAAAGTAAGAGGTATGTCAAAGGCTCAGAGGTAGCCAGCTCTGGTTGCCTGAGAAATCGGGAAGTAAGCCAGAGGAACAGGACAGGTTATGTGAGATATGGATTTATCCGCAGCCAAAGACAGCATGGTTTTTATAGCTCTTCTAGTTATCACACCCCCGCCCACTCACCACTGTTTAGATATAGACATTTATATAATTTTAGGCATTTAGCTGACACTCTGTTGTATTAGGCCTATAGTGGCGGTTAAACTGGAACTTGAATGACTTCTGACAAATAACCAAAAGTCATCAAATCCTGCTTGGCTAGTTGCTGCTCTCTAGAGAAGTTGTGATATGAAGCTGTTTTCTTGACATGTGACATCTATATGTGAGACAAATCCAACAGGGTCTAGATCAACGCCTGTGATGAAACCGTTTCAGGAACCCAATCTAATTGTCAGTTTTCAACCCCAGAAATTTGTTCTCTCTAGCTCCTAAGCTAAGGGGCATTTATACCGCAGACACAGAAATATAGCCTGTTTTATTTAGTGGTCAAAAAACAAGCTGTCGGGTGTTAATGGACTTCACCTCAGCCATTCCAACGGACCCTCAGGGTACAGCGCATTCAAGGGAGCTCTCAGCACTGGCCTATTAATGAAACCATTTTCAGAGATGGAGAGATGCAGTAATGAGAATGCACCACTTCACTGCGGGATATTCTAACCCCGTCATCATCATAAGTGCTATCAGTCTCGGATATGATTGGATTAGTTTTTTAGTTCTTTGTCCATTTATCCATTCGGAAGGCTCATTTTCAGATGTGTTTATGTTGCGTTAGTGTTGCATTGAGACATACATATAGTTAATAATGAGGAACTTTGAGCATGTTGTATTGGGGTCAAGGTTTTGTACTATTACTAGGAGAACAGGAAATCTGTGATGACTGCTCTGTGCAAACGTTACTGTCACACTGACAGCCTTACATCATCGAACCTATGGCTTGGTCCTAAAAGCTTACTGATGTGAGCAAAGAGGGCAGACAGTTGGAGGGGAGGAGGGTCTGTATGTTTACCCAGTTGTCTGGTGGCCTCCACGGGGTCTGGCTGCACCATAGATGCCACACACATACTCTCACCTGCTCTAGTGCTGACGTGTGTGTATGCCAACGCTCACGCACGCCTCTAGTTGTTTACCATGCATATAATATACAAGTGGAAAGCGTAAACTGTTTAAAGTGTTTCCATTTAGGAATGCACTGTATTGAATAAGGTTTCTTTGTGTAATATTTAAACTGACATACAAAACCAATGCTAAACTTTCCGTCATTTTATTGTAGAATGTGAGTGCTACCTTGCTTAAAAACACTTTGCTAATATGTACGTGTGAAATGCAAAATTACTTGTTTAAATTATCAGTATCAACACTGATCGAATATAGATTGAGTTTACAGTTTATTAGGTACACCTAGCTGAAATGAATGCAGTCCCACAATAACACCTTTAGACAAAACCTTTGGGGGAAAAAAGCTGAATGTTATGAGGATAGGAGTCATTGCAGAGTTGATGTATTAGTTAAGTGTATCTATTAACTGACAATTAAGTGTTTAGTCGGTGTCCTTATCTTCTAAAAGTGTAGCTGCCTTTGTGCTGTTTGACTGTTTCTTCCTAAAACTTAAACAAGACCACATGCTGACAGGAAGACCATGTTCGTGATTACCAACTGGAGTTTGTGTTTACCTTGCTGTTGGGATAAGCAGTGATTATTGTAGGAAAGTGAAGAGTAAATACCTATAACAGGTCATGTAGAGGTTTCAGTTTCCCTTCTTTTGCCTAGGATGATAGAGACTGTTGTTAGCCTGGAAAACAGCATAACATTAAAACAGTCACGTCTGTGACACGGCCTTGAGATCAGACCAGGACGTAGCATCATGGCCTCTATCAGGACAGCAGGACTGACTAAACTTTAGCAGGGCATCTGGTGCCCAGTGCTCCTGTTCTCTTCTCTTTTCCTCTCTCCCCTGACTCTTAGCCTCAAAGCAGACCACACCACCACGCCACCACACTACAGCAAGTCATCTGGTGTCCAGTCAGCTCCCATCTGCGAGCGCATTTGGCTTCACTGCAAACAAAGCATTGCGGCCTGCGAGCGGCCTCCACTACATCTAAACAGCTCAGCCCTGCTATTTAGCTATCTGTGCAGTGGAAACTATGAGTGCATTCCCAAGGTTATGGGTCATCTCCATTTCAATTTATTAAATTGCATTGAGGCGTTGAGAATCCACCGTAACAAACTGACCACAGCTGATGGCATACCTCTTTCCATTTTGAAGTGCTGAGGTGGAAAGAATTGTAATGGTCCCGACCCGAGGTTTAGCTGCTGGCAGCTCCAAGTGTACCTCTCCACTGATCCATGACGGTGCCATGTCTGCCCAGCCTGCTGTCACTTATCCATCCTGTGTGTGTGTGTGTGTGTGTGTGTGTGTGTGTGTGTGTGTGTGTGTGTGTGTGTGTGTGTGTGTGTGTGTGTGTGTGTGTGTGTGTGTGTGTGTGTGTGTGTGTGTGTGTGTGTGTGTGTGTGTGTGTGTGTGTGTGTGTGTGTGTGTGTGTGTGTGTGTGTGTGTGTGTGTGTGTGTGTCCATGCAGGACAACCTCGAGGTCAGTCCAGATGCAGCTGGGGCACCTAGACAGGAGGACGACTGGAGACTGCAAATGACAGCAGGATGAATGGGCTTTGTTTTGTGAGGTTTTGGCCAGTTTTATTCAGACGGTGCAGCTTCGAACGGGGTCAGTTGTGATGGTCAGGTGGTGTAACGGCTGGCTGCTCTCAGCGGGACGTGCTACAGCCACAAGCTTTTAGTCCTTACAGAGAAGCTGTTTGGGTAAAGAAGCTAAACTAAAGGAACCATGGTGGGGTGTGCAAGCCTACAAACACAAACACCACCCTACCCCCTCTGTGAAGTGTTAAGTGGCTGGATATGTTTGGTGAATGGGACACAGGTGTCTGGGCTGGGCTGTGTGTGCCTGACCAGAGGTCTGTGTTTGTTTTTTTCCCTCTGTATTGGCCCCCAACTCTCTTCTGTAACTCGACCAAAGCTCATTGGCTCTCAATGGGCCGGGGTGGAGGCCCCCTTTTTCTTTATTTCTTTCTTTTTTTTTTCGTCTACTGTGAGCAGCGGATGAACTTGAGTCAAAAATCTGATAATGAAATTCAAGACATCCCACATCAAATGTTGAGGCTACACATTGTGCGAACCTGGTGCTTTTTAGATTCTTCTTTCTTCCTTTATTCTTCGCTTCATCCCTCGGTTGCCTCTGATCTACCCCAGCAAAGCAGCCGTTTGAAGTTGTCAAGACTCTGGCTTTACTGTTGAGTCCTCAAAGTGCTCATGTGACAGGTAGAGAAGAGCTGGAGGGGAGTAATGGGACTCCCACACAGTCCACAGTCTCCACAGTCGCCATCCTCCACGCCCTTGTCTCCCACTTGCCTCCCTCACACAGGCATAGTCTCTGTGGTGATGTCACTGCACTGAGCTCCCCTTTGTTGAGTAACAGCCTAAAGGTGCGCTGTGGGTTATGAAGAAGACACAAACACCACCACCACAGTCCCATACTGTGCCTCACCGAGGAGCGCAGCAGGGTGAGGTAATGAGTTGTTAACCCCTCAGTCACCTCCATGTTTGTACGCTGTTCCGTCAGCAATGGCCGCTATCACCAACCCGGATCTGATTCTCGTATCTGTGGCCTCTCCAGATGGCCAGGCCTCTGAGCTGGTTTATGATAACCATACAGTTAATATCTGACCCACATAATGCTCTTCCAGCATCCTGATTCCCCCCCCCGCCCGCACACACTCTGCTTCCCACAAACTCTACTCTCATGTCTCGCTGCCACCCTCTGTGCTATTGTCTCTTATGCCTTCTCCTGAGTGCCCTGTTTTATTTCTTTATTTCTCTCATCTTTTTAAATTCCAGAATCCATTTCTTTTGTCCCCAGGCACAAAGGGTGATAGCTTGAGACGGTACAGCAAATTAAATTTGGTCTCCCTCTTTTGCTCCCCTTGGACGTGGGCATGATGGAACAGTAGAAGGAGAACAGGAGCAAAGAAATCTGGAGGAAAAAGCCCATTTCCCATGCATTACTGTCTCTTTCCTCGGGGTCTATAGTGGAGTTACACCAACACCTCCATCGCTTTTTTTCCTCTCTTTAATTTTCTTTTTTTTTTGCTCCCTCCCCGTCTTGCTCTTGCTGCTGCTGATTCTTCTCAAGCAGTCTAACCTGAAGGTCTCCTTGCTCTTGCCACCACTGCTAACTCAGTCTGACCCAGTTGATTAGTTTGGGTCTAGTGAATCATTAATCGAGGTTATCTAACTGTTCCTGTAATGATTCCGCTGTGACTCGTCTGTCACAGAGTCTCTGCGTTTGTGACCGACCAATCAAGCCTCATGCTTTTTGCTATACACATTAGAACTCTATCATAACCCATCTAGCAAAAAAAGCATTGACCCTCAAGCTAGACTGTATGTTTAATAGGTGTGCCGTGCAATGTAATATGTCATTGTGTCAGATCACAATACGAGGACTAAGTGCACTGAATGCAAATTAGTCTTGTGGGATGGCAGCAGCTGAATAGTGTGGTTTTGGGGAAAGGAGGGGAGCAAAGGGAGGGACAGAAGGAGGGCTAATAGTCGCGACAGAGAGGAGAGGGAGAGAAAAGAGCATGTGAGGGGGAGGGTTGTGGGATGTAGTCATCGCCAGGCCCATTCATCATGCAATGCCTGCTGGGATGCGCTGGGGTCAGTCCGGCACAACACAATTACAGCCTGTTCTGGTGTTGTGCTCGGCTCCACTGTGTTCCGACTATGTTATGTTGTCTTTTGTTAGATTCCCTCTGTTGTACCTCTCTTGTTTTCCTCTGCTCTCTTATGTACGCTTGTGTTCCGTGGCATCTCTTTTTTTCTTTCTTGTTACATATTTTTTAGCTATCACTTAATGATCTGCTGCAGTTCGTTGAGCAAAACATTTCAATTAGCTGAGCATTTGTTGTATTTTTGTTTGTTTCTTTGAGTCTTAAACTCTCTCTTTTTGTCTTTTGCAATTAATAGGCATATTTCTTTGCTTGTGGTGTAGTTGCTTGCCGGGTTGCTGCACCATCCGTTGCGCAGCCTTCTTCTTTTATCCACATTTGAATCGCAGCCACTAGCTTGAGTCATATGATTGACAGGCTTGGTGAGAATGGGGGTGTGAGTTTTTAGTAAGCATGTTGTTTACCCTGCTTCCCTGACAGTCCTTGATGAGCCTACAGATGTTTCCAGAAAGCTGTAAATATCTGCTGTGTGCTCTAATGTCAAATAACAACAACATATCCGGTCGTATGGATATCTCTGTCTATTCTTCATGCAGTGAAGAAGAATCTTTCCTGCCTGGAACTTTTTTCGATGGTCTAAAGGCCTAAATGAAAACATAACGCAAGGAGCCAGCAGCAACATCAACTTTTGAAGGCTGATAGATATCTGTGTTAACATTATAGTGCGTGGTGGCACTTTATGTTGTCAAGGTGGTATCTGTTTCTGTCACAAAAAAAATACATGAGAGACGGTAAATATTCCCTTTATAGATAGACGTATATATTATGTCATGTGTATGTATGTATGTATGTATGTATGTATGTATGTATGTATGTATGTATGTACACTACCGTTCAAAAGTTTGGGGTCACATTGAAATGTCCTTATTTTTGAAGGAAAAGCACTGTACTTTTCAATGAAGATAACTTTAAACTAGTCTTAACTTTGAAGAAATACACTCTATACATTGCTAATGTGGTAAATGACTATTCTAGCTGCAAATGTCTGGTTTTTGGTGCAATATGTACATAGGTGTATAGAGGCCCATTTCCAGCAACTATCACTCCAGTGTTCTAATGGTACAATGTGTTTGCTCATTGGCTCAGAAGGCTAATTGATGATTAGAAAACCCTTGTGCAATCATGTTCACACATCTGAAAACAGTTTAGGTCGTTACAGAAGCTACAAAACTGACCTTCCTTTGAGCAGATTGAGTTTCTGGAGCATCACATTTGTGGGGTCAATTAAACGCTCAAAATGGCCAGAAAAAGAGAACTTTCATCTGAAACTCGACAGTCTATTCTTGTCCTTAGAAATGAAGGCTATTCCATGCGAGACATTGCTAAGAAATTGAAGATTTCCTACAACGGTGTGTACTACTCCCTTCAGAGGACAGCACAAACAGGCTCTAACCAGAGTAGAAAAAGAAGTGGGAGGCCGCATTGCACAACTGAGCAAGAAGATAAGTACATTAGAGTCTCTAGTTTGAGAAACAGACGCCTCACAGGTCCCCAACTGGCATCTTCATTAAATAGTACCCGCAAAACACCAGTGTCAACATGTACAGTGAAGAGGCGGCTGCGGGATTCTGGGCTTCAGGGCAGAGTGGCAAAGAAAAGCCATATCTGAGACTGGCCAATAAAAGAAAAAGATTAAGATGGGCAAAAGAACACAGACATTGGACAGAGGAAGACTGGAAAAAGTGTTGTGGACGGATGAATCCAAGTTTGAGGTGTTTGGATCACAAAGAAGAACGTTTGTGAGACGCAGAACAAATGAAAAGATGCTGGAAGAATGCCTGACGCCATCTGTTAAGCATGGTGGAGGTAATATGATGGTCTGGGGTTGCTTTGGTGCTGGTAAGGTGGGAGATTTGTACAGGGTAAAAGGGATTCTGAATAAGGAAGGCTATCACTCCATTTTGCAACGCCATGCCATACCCAGTGGACAGCGCTTGATTGGAGCCAATTTCATCCTACAACAGGACAATGACCCTAAACACACCTCCAAATTGTGCAAGAACTATTTAGAGCAGAAGCAGGCAGCTGGTATTCTATCGGTAATGGAGTGGCCAGCGCAGTCACCAGATCTGAACCCCATTGAGCTGTTGTGGGAGCAGCTTGACCGTATGGTACGCAAGAAGTGCCCATCCAACCAATCCAACTTGTGGGAGCTGCTTCTGGAAGCGTGGGGTGCAATTTCTCCAGATTACCTCAACAAATTAACAGCTAGAATGCCAAAGGTCTGCAATGCTGTAATTGCTGCAAATGGAGGATTCTTTGACGAAAGCAAAGTTTGATGTAAAAAAACTCTTATTTCAAATACAAGTCATTATTTCTAACCTTGTCAATGTCTTGACTCTATTTTCTATTCATTTCACAACGTATGGTGGTGAATAAGTGTGACTTTCAAGGAAAACACAAAAATTGTTTGGGTGACCCCAAACTTTTGAACGGTAGTGTATGTGTGTATATATATATATATGTATGTGTGTATGTATATGTGTGTATATATATGTATATGTGTGTGTATATATATGTATATATGTATATGTGTGTGTATATATATGTATATGTGTGTGTGTGTGTATATATATATATATATGTATATGTATGTATATGTATGTATGTATATATATGTATGTATATGTATATATATGTATGCATATATATATGTATATATATGTATGCATATATATATGTATATATATGTATGCATATATATATGTATATATATGTATGCATATATATATGTATATATATGTATGCATATATATATGTATATATATATATATGTGTGTATATATATATATATATATATATATATATATATATATATATATATATGTGTGTGTATATATATATATATATACATATATGTATGTATGTATATATATATGTATGTATGTATATATATGTATGTATATATATATATATGTGTATATATGTATATATGTGTATATGTGTGTGTGTATATATATATGTATGTATATATATATATGTGTATATATATATATGTGTATATGTGTGTATGTGTATATATATATATATGTATATGTATGTATATATGTATGTATATATACAGTGGTGTGAAAAAGTGTTTGCCCCCTTCCTCATTTCCTGTTCCTTTGCATGTTTGTCACACTTAAGTGTTTCGGAACATCAAACCAATTTAAACAATAGTCAAGGACAACACAAGTAAACACAAAATGCAATTTGTAAATGAAGGTGTTTATTATTAAAGGTGAAAAAATCCAA